>CAUYRT010005906.1:0-26785 GCA_963574885.1 Lepilemur ruficaudatus
CCATACTTTTCTTATTTCAGTGTTTAATACCAGCCCAACCTGTCACATAATTGGTACTTTTGGTGAAATAAAGGGAAAAAAGTAGGAGAGCGGCAAGAGCCAAATTTGGTATTGTTTGTGAAGCTATGTAGATAAATAGCAATTTCTGCTGATTCCTGCTCTCTTCTCCCCTCACCCCAACAATTCCTCCTGTGTATGAAGAATTAAGAGATAGTAGAAGAATGAATTAAGAATGAATCACAAGAACCATAGGCACATAATTTTCATTCAATAATGATTTATTTGTGACTAAACAATTGCATTTAATGTCAATGGAGCAGGTCTGCAAGTAGAGTGCATTCAGGAACTCAACTTGTTCCTGGATATATTGGATACGAAGAGGAGGCAACATTTGGTTCTATTGGGGTAGAGGAGGTAATAAACTCAAAGGATGTCAGACTATGGAGATTCTGTAAAAGATGACTTTATTGCCTATAATTTCTGTGTGGCAATTTACTTTAAAATACTTCCGCATAAACAAAAGGATATTGTGTGTGGTTGTGTGTTTATGGGTGTATGCACTGTGCATGTTTATGTATATGAATTAACTTTAATTTGTACCCTAGGGACAGGTAGTACTTGAAGTACTGCAATCAAGAACCCACATTTTGCCATGTTGTATGCCTTTAACATATAATATTTTTATCTGTGAATTAAATATTTCAAAATTTAAAAAACAAAAAATAAAAAGAATCTATATTTCAAAGGGATTATACCAGCATTGCAAATATTTATTCTAAATCTCTTCTAATTTTACAAGGTGTTAATTTGCAAAAGGAATGCTTACTTACCCCCATTGGCATAAAATAAGTGATGTTCAAGACCTGTTGTTAGCTAGATATATTATATAAGCTCTAATGCTTTTTCATGAACTGAATATAAACATCTGTCAAGTGCAATTGCCCAACACCTTCAAAGCATCATCTTCACTAGAACTTGTTTGAGTCCTCCTCCCTTAACAAATGCTCCTATTACCTATTCAACCAGAAGGTAGCAGACCTTCATCTCAGAAGGAAACATTCAAGCATGGTACATTTGGTGTGAGTAAGGTTACAGAATGAGGGATTACATTATAGGAATAACAGATTTTGTGTCTGCTCATAAATACACATACATGTGATTAAAGAATTTGGTATAAGACTTACTTTCTTGTAACATCCCACTAGCAGTGAGGTTGAGAGCAAGGACGTCTACAATATCTGCTGCCTCTAACCTCCCAGGGCTGCCACTACTGCCTTGTTGACTTAGGTCAGTTCACAACAGGTCTTCCCCTGGGAGCAGTATCTTTCTTTAATCTGCTTTGAATAATAACTCTGGAACAGTGGAGCTACAATAAATAAATCCCCCATTTACAAAATGTTTTATGTTTTTGCAAGTTACTTTCAAACTTACACATGTGACTAAATGATGCACAAAGCATCAACCACTTGAGACAGCTTTGAGGGACCCACCTTCTTGAACAGAGTCTAGGGTACAGTAGAAGTAATATGATCTAGATTTGACATATCTCAATTGTAATGCAAGAAAACCCAGTGCAAAATCCTCATAATTGGTACTGTAAGAAATGAGTACATAAGGAGAGACCATTTGAGGGGTCTGTCAAAATAAGCATAAACCAACACAGTAATTTAAATATGTCATCTCAGAGAAGTACATTTTTGGTTAAAAGTTTCTAAAGAACAAACATTATCTATTTATTCTCTCAATTTTCTAGGCTCCACTAGTAGAGCTTAATAGGGGAAAAAAATTGAAACTATCTTTTGAAATACCTTAAGTCTTTATAAAGTTTATCTGCTCCAAAATGAAATAATTAGGGAGCTAGAGTCAGGCAAGAGGAGAATGTGATTGCTCTGTTAAAGGGTAATTGGTGTTTGATTATTACTTAGTAGGAAATTGTGTACTGCATAATTTTCCTATTGTTGGTCCCTGCCACTTCATTATAATATGAAAAGAATCGAACAAATCCAAAAAAATACAACAAATTCCTAAAATGCTAAATTGTCCTAATGGTGGTAAACATCTTTAGATATTTTGATAATCAGTAAAAAAAAAAATTAAGTTGGAAGGTTAGAGTTATATTAAACATCATTTCTATTGTGAAATTTAATTTAAACTGAATGTATAGACACAGTACAAATATCCCAAATAGAAACACATTGCACACATGAAGAGTACAGTTATTGATTAGCCTGTTGGTATAGTCAGTATAGAATGACAGAAGAATTCCATTCTGGGAATTGAATTATCAGGTTGATCTATAGTGTTCAAATTAACTGCATAATCACTAAATCTTAACTGTGAAGCAGAGTGAAGCATAGAATTGAAACAATTGTCCAGATAATTTAAATTTGAAAGAGAGACACACACTTTAGCCTAAAATAATCAAGAATATAGAGTCTAAATATGCTGAATAAATACACTAACTCTTTCACAGGCAATCAGAATAAAGAGTTTTTTTATTATTCTGGTACAGTGACCCACATAGACATTCAAAACAGTCATGCCTGAAACAATTGTCCATATAATTTAAATTTGAAAGAGAGACACACACTTTAGGCTAAAATAATCAAGGATATAGAGTCTAAATATTCTGAGTAAATAAGCTAATTCTTTCTTTCAGAGACAATCAAAATAAAGAGTTTTTTGATTATTCTGATACAGTGACCCAAACAGAAATGCAAAACAGGCATGCCTCATCAGCATATAAATAGAGTTTCCTAATTCTACAGCCTTTCAGCTCTGGGACATCTGCTCTTAATCTCAAAAATTCAATTTGGGTAGTTTTAGGATGTTAAGACTTTCCCTATGCCTGTTTTAACTTATTTTTCTAAATGGATTTAATCTTGTGATTAGACATGAGCAATGAGAAGAAGTTACTGGTCCTTTCTGTTGTTTCTTTCATGGAGGTTGTTTTGTGTTGTTTTTCCTTGGGCATTTTATTTTTAAAAGAACAGGCCCATATTGAGAGTAAATTTAGTATATATTTTGGCTTTCAAATTGATATTTGTAAATAGCAGTGTATTGAATATCAAGTGTCTTAAGGACATAGAATTTCCTAACCCACCTACCCTCCACCCATTTCAGGGAAAAGAAACTCCTTGCTTTTTAAACTGTACCAGCCCAGCTACCAAGTTGCTACCTTGCTCAATTTCAGCTTCAATTTGTTGTTCCAGGGGAAATACTGGGGCACATGCTGAGCCAATCAGAGCCATTGCCTGGGATTTTGGGTATTCAGAGAAGGTGGTAGCTGCTGGTGGCAAAAGCTAAAAAACAAGATACTCTGAAGTCGTCAGGAGGCTTGTCAATTGCCACACAGGAAAAAACCCATCTATAGTAGGAGAAAATAGAATTAAGCCAGCGGTAAGCAGAAGAGGGAACACAGAGAGAATCCTGGCAGTAACTGAGACCCAACTGTATTCCTTCTCTCACCCTAGTTGGATGTTGCTTCTTTGAGCCAGTACATGTCCACTTTAGCTCAAGCTCGAGTTAGGCTTCTCAACTAAACTAATGCAAATTGGCATGTAATATCTGATTATTTACAAATACCAGCATAAACATATCAAGGATAACACCTTTATTACAACAGGAAAAGAAAACACCTAAATCACATTTCAATCTACTCCAAAGCGGGTATATAAACAAGATGAATCTTATCACATACTCTAGTCTTCCTACAATGGCTATTTAACACTCCTCATCTGAGTTTACTAAAGTTCAATTATATAATTAAAATTTTCAAAATACTGTGGGTTTGGATTTAATTCTTTATAGGTTTAAAATTTCAGAAAAAAAAAAAATTGTGACTGCCAAGCTTGGATTCACCTCGGCGAGCTCTGTGTTACTTAACTTGCTCTAGTTCCATTCCCTCACTCCCTGGATAGCCTTGAAAATACCAGTGCCCATTTCTGGCAACAAAGGAAGAATAACAAAGCTAGAGCTCTTTCAAAGCCTCATGCCCAAAGAATTACTATTTTACTCTTCAGATGGTTTCCTGGAAGATCTCACTGAAAGGCTTGTATTTACTTGACCTAACTCAGAGATGACCCAGTGCTAAAAGCTTCATCCTAAGGGACATTTATCAAAAACAGCTTTATGCAAGCATTTAAGGTCACACTGCCTCAGATGATAGATAAGAGTTGGGGCAAACAATAGGCTAGTCATAAGGCATAAAAGAAAAAGCTGAGAAATGAGAAACTCATAAGGGCTTTGTAAAACTCCAATACTGCTGGGAATCTAGAAAGCCATGCACATTCTTTAGGTGGTGCAAATGCTCAAGAAAGACCTGGAAAAGCCCTAAGCTCTAAACTGTGGCTGACCTTGAGGCTCTGTAAAATCAGGAATTGAAAGCTAAGGCAGCATTGTAAATTGTCTGGCTGAATGACAAAAACAGGGCTTTACTGGGAGTAGATTTAGTATTTATGTTGGCTTTTAAATTGATATTTATTACTAATAGTGAAGACCCTGACACATATCCAAAGCTCATCAGCAAAGACTAGAAAATTAATTAGCTTAAGGCATTTAAAGAAATTTCTGTCCAATCCTTAGATGATCACTAAGCTAGCTAAGTACACACTCAATGGCCAGACATGACAAATAATACAGACTTTACAAAATTAGTTCAGAAAATTGTTAAACAAACACACAACTAGTACTGTGACAAGCAGCAACAACAAAAAACTTTGGAGGAGGTAGTATCTGATTTCCAAAATTGCCATTTTATATGGTTTAAAATGTCTAGGTTTCAACAAAAATTATAAGATAAGCAAAGAGAAAAGAAAGTAGGGCCCATATACAGGGGAAAAATCAACCAATAAAAACTGTCCTTGATGAGCCTTAGACATTGGACTTATTAGACAAAGACCTTAAATGAGCCTTTTAAATTATGTTCAAAGAGCTGAAGGAACTCATGTCTAAAGAACTAAAAGAAAATATGATATTATGTCTCCACAAATAGAGAATATGAATAAAGAGATAAAAATTATAAAATGGAATAAAATAGAAAATCTAAAGTTGAAAAGTATAGTAACAGAAATAAAAAAAAATTACTATAGGCTCTACAGTAGATTTAAGCAAACAGAAGGAAAAAAGTCAGAGATCTTGAAGACAGGTCAGTAAGGATTATCCAATCTGAGTAACAAAGGAAGAAAAGAACAAAGAAAAAATGAATAGAGCCTCAGACTCTTGTGTGACACTATTAATCATAAAAGTATATGCATAATGTGAATCCTAAAAAAAGGAGAGAGAAAGAAGCAGGAAGAATATTGGAAGAAATCATGGCCAAAAATTTTTAAAATTTGATGAAAATCATTAGTCTACACATCCAAGAAGATCCAAGAATTCCAAGTAGGATAAAATCAAAGACATCTACACATAGACCCCTTGTAATTAAATTGTTGAAATCAAAGACAAAGAGACAATCTTGAAAGCAGTAAGAGAGAAAGGACTTACCACATACAAGGAATCCTCAACAAGATTAAAAGCTGATTTCTCATGACAAACCATAGAGGCCAGAAGGCAGGATTCTAAATGCCTAAATGACTTATTCTAAATACTGAAAAAAAAAAAATCTGTCACACAAGAATTCTATAGCTGGTAAAACTATCCTTCAGAAATGAAGAATAAATTAAGATATTCCCAGACAAGCAAAAATGAGAGTGTTCACTGCTAGCAGACCTGTCCTATAAAAAATACTAAAGAAAGTCCTTGAGGATTAAAAGAAAAGACATTAGTTCATAAGTGGAATACACATGAATAAATAAAAACATCAGTAAAGGTAAGGATATAGGTTGATATAAAAGATAATATAAATATAATATTTTTATTTCTAACTTTTTTATCCTCTCTGACTTAAAAGACAAATGCATAAAACAATAATTACAATTCTATATTAATGGTTACACAATATATAAAGATGTAATTTGTAACAATAGTATAAAGAATAGGGGGTACAACTGTTAGGAGCAAAGTTTTTGTATACTATTGAAATTAAAATGGTATTAACCCAAACAAGATTGTTACAAATTAAAATATTAATGATAATTCCTATAAATAACTAAAAAATATATGGTAAAATGTATAGTAAAAAATTGCAATTTAACTAAAATTGTACACTAGAAAAGATCTCTTTAAATTAAAAGGCTGATATTTGCAAATGAATAAAACAGCATAATCCAACTATATGCTATCTAGAAGGGACTGTATTTACTTTTTTCTTTTCCAAAGATGATTTTTATTTGATGGGAAGGTGGGATAGATGTCTCAGGAAAAGCATAAAAAACAAAAGACTTGCTTTAAATTTAAACACACAAACCCAAAACAAATGGAAGGGGGATAAAAAGATTAGAGATGGAATAAATTAAATAGAAAATTATGAAAAAGAGAGAGAAAAATTAGTAAAAGCAAAAGTTGGTTCTTTGAAAAGATTAACAAAATTGACAAAACTTTAG
This sequence comes from Lepilemur ruficaudatus, assembly GCA_963574885.1. Lineage (NCBI taxonomy): Eukaryota > Metazoa > Chordata > Mammalia > Primates > Lepilemuridae > Lepilemur > Lepilemur ruficaudatus. The sequence goes on from CAUYRT010005906.1 coordinate 6,486, forward strand.
CTAGACTGACCATAAAAATGACAAGAGACTCACATTACTCAAATGAGGAATAAAAGAAAGGGCATTACTACCAATCTTTCAGAAACAAAAGGGATGATAAAGAAACTATGAGCAATTGTTTGACAACACGTTAGAGGACCTGGATGAACTAGACAAATTCCCAAACAGACATAACTACCAAAACTGAGTCAAGAAGAAATAGAAAATCTGACTATACCTGAAACCAGTGAAAAGACTGAAATTAGCAATAAGAAAAATCCCACAAAGAGAAGCCCAGAACTCAATGGCTTCACTGGCAAACTCTACCAACGTTTAAAAATGAATTAACACCAATTCTTCAGAAACTGTCCAAAAGAATAGGAGAGGGTACACTTTCAAATCCATTCTAGGAGGCCAGGATTTTTACTCTGATAGCAAACCAGAAAAGGAACAAAATGGAAAACCACAAACAATATATTTTATTAATATAGATGCAAAAACTCTAGACCATATACTAATAAACTGCATCCAGCAGTATATAGAAAGGGTTATATGCCAGATGTATTCCAGGATGCAAAGTTAGTACAACATGCAAAAACTAATCAAATTACATACCATATTAGTAGAAAAAAGGAGGGGAAACTATATGATTATTTCAATAGATGCAGAAAAAGTATTTGGCAAAATTTGATGTCCTTTCATAATTTAAACACTGAACAAACTAGGAATGGGAAATGTTCCCAATCTTTTAAAGGTAAGCTATGTAAAACCCACAATTAATATTATATTTATGGCAAAAGACTAGATGCTTTCTCACTAAGATCAGGAACATGAGAAAGATTCTTCTCTTACCACTTCTAGTCAGATATATATTATATCCTGGGAGGATCTAGCCAGGACAATTGGGCAAGAAAATGAAATAAATGCCATATAGATTGGAAGGAATATGTAAAACTATCTGTCTTTAGAGATGACATAATATTATATTTAGAAGACCCTAAAGAATCCACACCAAAAAAATACTATTAGAGCTAATAAATAGTTCAGCGCAGTTGCAGAAAAAAGAACAAAAGTCAGTTACGTTTCTTCACAATAGTCATGAACAACCCAAAAACAATATTAAGAAAACATTTCCTTTATGATAATATCAAAAAGAATAAAATACTTAGAAATAAATTTAACAAAGAAGTGTAAGACATGTACACTGAAAACAGAAAACATTGCTGAAAGAAAGAAGACCTAAATAAATGGAAAGATAGCCCATATTCATGAATTGAAAGACTTAGAATTCTTTTTATGTTAATTGTTCCTAAATAGATCTACAGATTCAGTGCAATCCCTATCAAAATTCCTACCATTTATTATTTTTTTAAAGAAATGGACAAGGTGATTCTTAAATTCATATGAAAATGCAAGGTAGCCAAAACAATATTGAAAAAGCAGAACACATTTTATCAAACTTTACCATTTCAAAATTTATTATGAAGTTACAATGATAAACAGACTGAGCTTAGTAGCATAAAGGTAGACATAGAGATCAATGGAATCGAGTTGAGAGTCCAGAAATCAACGTATACACATGTGGTCAATTGGTTTTTGACAAAAGTGCCAGGACCATTCAATGAGGAAAAAGATAGTTATTTTACAAAATTGTGCTGAAACAACTATTTTCCACAAATTAATTCCTCTATTTATGTAGAGTGATAAATTTGGATGACCACCTCACACCATATACACAAATTAACTCAAAATGTATGAAAGACTTAAATATAAAAGCTAAAACCTTAAAACTCTTAGAAGCATCTCATTTAATCTTCAAAATACCTGTTATGGATGTCTTATTATTCTCATTCCCATTTCATACTCAGGGAAACCAAAGCTCTTCACAAGTGGGGAAAGTAAGAATTCAAAATGAGGGTGTTTACTTCATCACTCATCCTCTTAACCAATACACAATATTGCAATTGTGAAGCTATAGTAGTAGATATACTGCAAAGGGATGAAAGGAGGATGACTCAATAAAATTAAAGTTCTAAGAGTATAAACAGGAATAATCAAATAGTTTAAAAAAAAAGTAGGCAGGCATGTACAGTGCCTGCTCAAATTCTGAAAAGAATAGAAGTGAAAGTTGAAAAAAGAAACAAATCTAAAAAGATATGAATGGGTATCAAAGAGCCATACATTGAAGTGGAGAAAATTCAAGGCCATCATGAAAACAACTCAGGAAAAATATTCCAAACAGTTAAGTTAGTTGAATTATGTTTGGACAAAGCCAAACCAGTGCCTATTCCTTAGGGATGACACATCAGTAACAGATAACAGAGGACAGAAAATTAACCATGCAGGTCCTATTACAGTTAACCTTCTCCATTTCAGAATATAGTAAAAATAGCTTACATTTATTCAGCTCTTTTAATCCTTGAGAAAATCCCACAAGGATTTACGTTATCCCATGTCTACACATAAATAAGCTGAGGCTTGGAAAATACTATTTACTCAAAGGTATAGCTAGTTAAGTTGCAGAAGTGAATCTGAACTCAGATCAACCTCATGCCAAATCCATACTTTCTCACATGAAAGATGTGACTAATAAAAATTAGTGAGTTAGAATTACAGATGATTGATATTAAGAGAATTTAGATTTAACTGTACTTTAATTTAATATTTAAACTAAATTGGTGTGCACACACAAGTAGAAAGCTCATGAATTCTGATCCAGAGATAAATTACTGTGCTTCCATAATGGTTTTGCTTTTGTTTTATTTTTTTTTTCCTAGTTAATTTCTAGTTAATGTCCTAGTTAAGTTCTATCCATGGTAGCCTACATATATAACCGTCTCTTGTCTAGCAGTTCCCCCACTACCCACACATTCTGCATATGTAAACTTAGGTAATTCAATGGAAAACTTGAGTCCAAAATAGAGCTCAAAGGGTTAATAAACTCTATACACACAGGATAAAATTTTGGAATTTCCTTTCAGCTGTCTTTCTTAAAGAAATGTGAATTGTCATAGTGAAAAAAGAAAACAGAAGATAATATCAGCACTGTATCAGTTATCTATTGCTGCATTATATACCATCATAAAGTTAGAGCCTTAAACCAACAACCACTTTATTTTTCACAATTCTTTGGGTCAGCAATTTGGGCTGGGATCAGCTGGGTGGTCCTTCTTTTGGTCTTGCTTAGGGCCCACTAATGTATTTGCAGCCATCTAGCAAATTGGTTAAGGCTGGATAGTCTTAGATGATTTTGCTCATGTCTGGCCATTAGTGCATTCTGTCAGCTGGGTCTCACTCTCCATGTGTTCACTCATCCTCAAAGAGGCTAGACTGGGCTGCTTCATATGGTGGTCACAGGGTTCCAAGACGAATAGAGCAAAATCTGAAATTTCTCTTGAAGCTTTGGTTTGGAAGTTGCGCGACATTACTTCCACCATATTCTACCATTCAAAGAAAGTCACGAGGCCAGTCTAGTTATAAGTGTACTTCTTGATGGGAGAAGAAGAAAAGTCACATGGCAAAGGGATGAAGAACTTCTGATTTGTTACATTTTATTTTCTCTAAATTATACTTAGGGCAGAACTTACTATAGTATGGCAATGCCAAAGATTCTGCCACCCCAGTCATATTGGTCTCTTCTGAGCTAACTCCACTTCTCTCCTGTGTCCTTCTCATTTCTGTATTACTATCAGCCCAAAAAGATAAAACAAATGTTATTGAGTGGTAACTAAAATAATATTAGGCAGCTTTTTCCCTTCTTTAATAAAATATAGTTTATAGAATACTCAATAGTTATCAGAATCAATGAATTAGAGGTATATGGAGAGATTTTTAAAGCAAAGAATTGACTTAAAGAAGTTAAAAAAGCAAAATATTATTTATGCAAATTAAAAGCACATATGTGCACATACATAAACATTATATATGTAAACAATATTGTACAGGTTTTCGATAAGACATATATATCCAATGACATAGATACAAATCATTAGGGTAGATGTGGTCATGAATGGTAGATGGGATGGGGTATGGAAGGGTGACTCAAGTATGAAGGAAAAAGCAAAAGGTAAAACTAGAATGCATGGATGATTCCTCACAAACTGAGGAATATGATTAATTCATCTCACTGCATCTGAGATTTTTTAAAAAACCAAAATATTTTAATAAGAGAGGTGCATATAAAGTGATATGCAAAGATGAAAATTATAAAGCAAAAAATATTAGCTGCCTCATAGTTTTATCCCATTTGTGTAAATATAAATACCCACATATGCACAATACTTCTGCTTGCATATGTTCAGAAATTTCTGGCAATATATCAAATAAAAACCAAAAATGTTTAAAACTTATGTCTGGTGAATAGAACAGAACACTAAAAGTTCTGTTTTGCACATATAATCTTCTGATTGTTTTTTATCATGGAGAATGTAATGTAGGTATAATAAATTTTTTTAAAAACTAGCAAACCAGAAGAATTTGAAGCCCAACATAACTGGAAAGATACTGACAGGGAACCTTGCTTCATTTAAAGTTTTGGAAATTCAATTTAATAAACACTTATTTCAGAATCAATGGAAAATGTGGGAAGTAAGAGTAATAATATGTGCAAGCTGAGGGGGTTTACATGGAGGAGGTATTACTTTTAAAGCTAAAAATATTTGTGCCCGTAAGGAAGCTGAAGTACCTAAAAAAAATAACTAAGAAAACTGTCAACACTTTCATCACAGGGTTGGGATCAGGTGGGCTGGGCTGACAACTACACATAAAGTTGCATGTGTCCTCAGAATTTTATTCTTTTTAGCATCTCTCCTCTCCTAAAATACATTAATAAATAGCTCAGCAAACATGAAACACCATGTTATATAAATGCATATTGCCTATATGGAGTAGACACTGTGTTCTAGGGGAAGAACTAGAAAACCTGTGGAACTCCAGCAAGGAAAATGCTGCATGATATGGAAAGCGAGGCATGGCCCAAGTATGCAAGTTGCCAATGTCCAACAAGACAGACCATGCTTAGCTTATGTCTGTGCTAAGACATTTTTTAATATCTTATCCATTTTTAATGGAAGAATGCATGTAAAACATTTAAAACAGTGTCTGGCATATAAAAAGTGGTCAATAAATTTAATTACTATGTTCACTATATATTCAGTGCCTACTATGTGTCAGGCATTATTTGAGGTTCTGTAGAAAAAGCAGTGAACAAAATAAGCAAAACTTTATAATCTCATCGAGCTTATACTTTAATGGGGAAATAGACCATACATAAATAAGCAAAATATATAGTATATCAGATGGTGACAAGTGTTACGGAGAAGAACAAAAAAAAAACAGACAAGGCAGTAGGAGGTATCAGGTCAGGGTAGGGGTTGCAATTTAAATACAATGGTCAGCAAAGGTCTCATTGAGACGGTGACATTGGAGCAAACAACTACAAAAGGCGAGGGCAAGTCATGCAGATAACTATGAGGAGGAGGCTCCTGGTAGTAAGACTAGTTAGCATACATCTTTTGAGAATTTGTTACTCCATGGCACTGTGCCAAGTCCTGTGTGCAAAATAATAAAAGTACTAAACAACTATTGAGTGCTTACTGTGCTAAGCACATTACTTGAAATAATCTCACTTAATCTTCATAAAAATGATTTTATAAGGGAAGTAGGCTTTTAAAAAGTATCTTTTACAAAGTCACTCAATTAGGAATCTTACTAGCAGCAACACTAGGATTTGAACTTAGAAGTTAAACATCAAGACTATTATCTCAACCTCATGTTTATTTATTGAGCCCAAGACAATTCTTAACTTATAGGGTCTTGTATTTTTCCTTGATACCATTTAACACTGTATTTAAGATACTATTCATGCAACTGTTTCTTCAATACTTTTTTTTTTTTTTTTTGGTCACACTGGACTGTATACTGTACGAAAGCAGGGATCAATCAAGCTTGTCTCATTCACATTGAATTTGCAGCACTTAACATAGTGTCAAAGCCAATGGGAGGTGCTCAATTCATGTCTTCTGAATTAATCAATGTATCATATTTAATTAACACTGTTTCTTTGTAATATTTTACTGGTTTCAATGAGCATATGTTATAATAGTTTTCCCAGCTTTCCAAGAAACACTTAATAAAGAGAATTTAAGGACACCAAATGGTCTTAATATTCTGAGAAACACGATCAAAGTACGGCTTTGGGAAGATTATTCCAGTTTATAATTGTCTGAAGCTGAAGCCTGTAATTTTGCCAGTACAGCAGTTCAACTGTTCTTTTGAATACCATCTCGTTTCCATGAAACAATTCCTTTGGTAGGAGTCTACCCTACCCTCTGGTTCCAACTGGTTAAATGACAGTTCTAACCTTCACAGACCTAACCACTGGCCTCAGAGGAGTGCACACAACCCAAGGCAGGCCAACAAGACTCAGTCCTGGGTGTTTGCTTAAACTATTGGGAAAGAAAGAAACATTTTAACATTGTTAAAATGTTAGTATGTACAATTGGAGCTTAATTCATCTATGCTTCCTCATGAGAAGATCCATCTGAAGAAAGAAGCCAACAAGAAGAAAAGAAAGCCAAGATGGGAAGAAACAGATTGCTGACACTATTTTTGCATCTGAATCCAGCCATCCATAAAGCCATGCCCCTGGACTTTTCTCCTACATAAGAAATACTTTTTTTCCCTTAAACCAGTTTGAATATGTATATTAGTTATCTATAGCTCACAATGAATAACCTCAACATTTAATAGCTTTAAACAACAAAAATCACATATTATCCTTCACAGTTTCTAATGATCAGGTGTGCAGGAATGGTTCAGATAGGATATTTTGGCTTAGAGTCTCTCATAATGTTGCCCTTTGATGTTGGCTGGGGCTATGGTCATCCCATAGCTTGACTGAAGTGAAGAATCCCTGTGCAAGGTGGCTAACTCACATGGCTGGAAAGTTGGTGCTGGCTGCTGGCAAGGGGTCTCAGTTTCTTTTTATATGGGCCTTTTTACAGGACTGCTTGAGAGCTTTCACAGTGTGGTACCTTCCCCCAGGGTGAGCTATCCAAAATCCCAATGCCAAGGCTGCAACACCTTTTAAAACCTAACCAACTAACTCTGAAAGTCACATACCAGTACATCTGCCCTATTCTATTGGTCACACAGGATCAGCCCTATTCAGTATGGTAGGGAACCATGCAAGAAGATAAAAACCAGAAGGCAAGGATCACTGTGAGCCATTTAGGAGGCTGACTACTACAATTGGGTTTCTATCTCTGCATCATAAAGTATCCTGTCTGAATTCACAAGTTGCCTAAACATAATGTAAAGTGTCATACATACTCTGATGGAAAGTCCAAAGACCTGTTAAAGAGTATAAGCCCCCAGCACCACCAACGCAGGCTCCAGGGAGGAAGCAGACCAGAGCCAGGCCTTGAAAATTATTTTACTTATTTAGTTGTTTAGGTAAGGATGAAAACAAGTCATTTTGGGGCTGAGAAAAAGTCGAGACAAGAAGGAGCAATAAGAAGTCTGTTATGACTGTTGTGAACAGAGGGGTCCTAGTGAAAGACAGTGCAGTCAACAACTGATGGAATCAGCTCATGGTGGGGCCCTGTGTGTCTTTTCAAGGAGTCTGGATTTAATTGAGTAGCAATTTTTCCTCAAAAATACAAGCAGTATTTAAGAAAAGTGAAAGGGAAGGGTAGGCCCAGCCCTGACACTTCTGTACACACAATGCTAAACTCAGACTTACCAATTTCCTGGGAAGAAGCTCACTGGTAGCCTATGTAGCTCTTTGCAAAGTCTCCATGGGCCTAAAAAACTGATTCTCATCTTCTCAATGTCAAAAGTTCTCTCCCATTCATTTATTCAAGGTTGATCAGATTCTAGAGGACTAATTGATGCTAATCAAACTCACTAGAGATTGATTAGTAACTTGAAAGCTAATTTCTTGATTTATAATGAGGAACAATATTGCCTCATGGACCAAAATTTTTAAGTCAAGTGGATAGTGTATTCTCTTTCTAATAGGAAAGTTTTCTTGGGAACTGAATTAATATGAGAAAATTGCTTGGTAAGTACAGAGGTGAAGGAAAGGAGATGTGATCGTTTTAATGAATTTATAATTAATTGTTTTCTCTTCTGTGTGTTTATGGCACTTGACTTATTTGTGCACTCCACAAACATTTACTCAGCACTTTCTACATGCCCTGCCCTATATTAGTTGCTGTGGAGTGTACAGATGCATGAAACCTAGCTTCTGCCATCAGCAGGAGGACAAGTGTGGAACCAACATTAATCAAGGATCTAATATGTGCCAGGCCTTATACGAGGTGATTTATATCCATATGTCATTGAATTTTCACAACCATTTTGAACCTTTGAAGGTAAGAAAATAATTTTTGAAACAGGAAGAAATGCAATTTGAACAATTTACCCAAGATAAAAAGGTAAGTGGTTTAATGACTGTATATACAGTTGACCCTTGAACAGTGTGAGGGATTAGGGGTTCCAGCCCCCATCACAGTCAAAAATCCACACATAACTTTTGACTTCCTGAAGTATTTACTAATAGCCTACTCTTGATGGGACACCTTTCTGATGACATAACCAGTCAATTAACACACATTTTATATGTGATATGTACTATATACTGTATTTTTACTATAAAGTAAGCTACTGAAAGGAAATATTAAGAAAATCATAAGGAGGAGAAAATTTATTTACTATTTATTAAGTGGAAGTGGATCATCATAATGGTCTCATTCTTGTCTTCATGTTGAGTAGGCTAAAGAGGAAGAGGAGGGATTGGTCTTACTATATCAGGGATGGCAGAGGTAGAAGAAAATCCTCAGTTAAGTGAACCTATGCAGTTCAAACCTGTGTTGTTTGAGGGTCAGTTGTATGTGTCAAAACTATATGTAAATTATACCGCAATAAACTAATTAACAGAAACCATGTCAGAACATCAAAGAGAGGATTCGTGAAGATAAATTTTTGAAAAAGGGTGTTACTTGCTGTGAGTTCTCAATCCCAAACAAAGAAGAAAACTAGAATGGTACTTACTTTGTATCAATACTACTGAAAAGAACTTCTATGGTACCACTTAAGGACCAGAAATGTGTTCCTTGCAGTTCCCCAGATGATTAGGTCTGCATGATGGTTAATTTTATTTGCCAACTTAGAGAGGATACAATGGCCAGTTGTTTGATAAAACATCAGTCTAGACATTGCTCTGACAGTATCTTTTTAGATGTGATTAACATTTAAATCAGTAGACTTTGAGTAAAGCAGATTACTCTCTATAACGCAGGTGGGCCATCTGATTAGGCCTAAGTACAGACTGAAGTTTTCTGTAGAAGGAATTCTGCTTCCAGATTACAACATAGAAATTCTGCCTGAGTTTCCAGTCTTCAGGCTCAACACTCTTATCTGAACCTCCAGCCTGCGAGCTTGCCCTGTCCTACAAATTTCAGACTTGACAAGACTTGACTAGCTTCCAAAACCTTGTGAGCCAATTCCTGAAAAAAAATCTTTCTTCCCTATTGGTTCTATTTCTCTGGAGAACTCCTACTAGTGCGTATTTTGGCATCTGGAGTGGCTATAGAGGAAAAGTATCTTAAGAATGAATTTTCTGAATTGGAAAACTTAAATGCAATGGGGACAACTGGATCTCAAGGTGCCAGCGACCAAGTGGAAGCATTTAATTGCCAATACAAGATGGACATGTTTACCATAATTGACAGCAGGGTCAATACAGTAATCAGAATAGAGTGACTCACAGAGACCTGTGGCACTGGTTAGATGATCATGGTGTCACAGAAGAGAATATGTGGGTACTCTACTAAATGCTTACTTGATCTCTGTAAGTGGAAGAGTTCTGGGTCAAATCAATAGAAGTCTAACTTGAATTATAAAAACTGATTTGAACAATTTTTAGGCTTGACCCAGTTTATAGATACAGAACCCCTTGAAAAAAAAGGAAGGTCAGATCCCCTTGAGGAAGGACCCTGCTGTGCTGCCAAAAATTTATACTTTTAATTTTTCTCCCAGTCTTCCACAAAAGGACCTACAGTTTTTTACCAGGGTGACTATGCATTGTGGGAAAGGAAATAATCAAACTCCTCAAGGCTTCTTGGACCTGGCTTTGAACTGGCACTGATTCTTGGAGACCCAAAATGTCATTGTGATCCATTATTCAGAGTAGAGGCTCATAGAGTTCAGGTGACCAATGGAGTTTTAGCTGAGGTCCATTTTATAGTGGGTCCAGGGGATCACTGTGATAGTTAATTTTATGTGTCAGTTTGGGCTACAGTGCTCAGATATTTAGTGAAACACTATTCTGGATGTTTCTATGATGATGTTTATGGATGAAATTTACATATAAATTAATGGACATTGAGTAAAGCAGATTGTTCTCCATAATTTGAGTGAGCCCCATCCAATTGATTGAATTACCTAAGTGGAACAAAAGGCCGACTGACTTACTCTGAGCAAGAGGGAATCCAGTGAGCAGACTTCCCTTGGACTTCATCTGCAAAATTAGCTCTACTTGGTTCACTAGCAGATTGCCTTTGGACCCAAATTGCAACTCTTTTCTGAGTCTCAAGCCTGCTGGCCTCCCTCATCATAGTTTGGACTTTCCAAGCTTCTAGAATCATGTGAGCTAATTCCTTAAAATAAATACCTACATAAATATATAGATAGATAGGTAGATATAGATAAATCCTATCTGTTCTGTTTCTTTGGAGAACCTTGACTAGTACAGTTCCCAAACCCATCCTGTGGTTATTTTCCCAGTTTTGGAATGCAGAATTGGAACAGACATGCTCAGTAACAGGCAGAATCTCCACATTGGTTTTCTGATCTGTGTATTATGGTAGGAAAGGCCAAGTGAAAGCCACTAGAACTATCTCCACCAAGGAAAATAGTAAACCAAAAGCAATACCATGTTCTGGAGGGATTTTGGAAATAAGAGCCAACATCCCATTGGTTCTATTTCTCTGGAGAACCCAGGCAAATACAGTGTGATTCACACCTGAGAATGTAACAGTCCATATTAGCAGGATACAGTTGGTTTGACCTGCATTCCCAATTTGTTGGGGGCAAGGAAGGAATGTCTCCCATGGGCCAGATGCAAGTCTTTTGAGGTCATTTTGGTCCTAATGAAGAGGACTGTAATAGAGAACTGAAGCTTCACAGCAGCAGAAGTTGGAGTGGATAATAGATTTTTAGGAATGTGAGGAGTCATCAGTAATCACCTAGAAACTGACATATCTGCCCCAGTCAAAGGAACTGTAAAAGAAAATCTCTATTATCAGGAAGCTTCCAATAAACCTAAAAACGTACATCACCCAATTCAATGCATAAATTTTTATTATATTGTTAGACAATGTTAAATAACAGCTTAGGTGTTGTGGATACATCAGCACATAGTACAGACACAAATCATTGCCCTTATAGAGCTTTTATTCTAATGGAGGGTGGGTAAACGTAAAAACAAAGGTCAGAATAAGGGGAATCAGGAACACCAGGGTAAACAGGGTAGGCAATATTGGTAGGAGAAGGTAGCAATTTGAGCAAAGATGTGAAGGAGGTAATGAAGTAAGCCATTAAGGTGAGCACACAGCATTGCAAGTAGAAGAATCAGTCAGTATAAATACCTAAAAGACGGAAATGTTCTTGGCATGTTTAAGGAACAAGAAAAAGGCCAATGGGTCTATTACTAACACAGCAGGGAAAAGCAATCACAGATAAAACCAGAGAGATAATGGGGAACAGACTATGTTGGGCCTTGTAGGCCATTCTAACAATTTTGGCTTTTGTGATGGTAAAACAGGGAGTAATCTCTGGGCTTTAAGTCTATTTATTATCTATGTGTGAGAAGAAAAGTCATGGGAAATGTGTAAGTTTCAACCCAAAGCCATGGAAATATTTCCCATAATAAATATAGCTGGAGAGGGCATTTAGAGACAAAAAGAAAGTTGCTATTCACTAATACAGCATAGCAATTACATTAACAGTTTATGCATTATAATCTTTTTCACTTTTCTACTTCAGCTAATCCTTCTTTCCACAACCATATGAAGAAAGAACCTATTGGTGTTTAATTGCAAAGAGCTTCCAATTATGAAGGAGTTTGGTAAAGCATGGAGGTTTTATGAATGCATGGATAGGTGAAGTTTAAGAATTCTGCAAGGGTTCCTGCTCAACACTAAGCAAATGCTAATAACCAATAGCTCTCTATTGATACTTCCATTTTTACTGCAACCATAGAAAATAAATGCCCTTGATTAGGTGCCTAGAAAAATAGACTGTGATAAGGTAAGCTTCTTAGAAAAGTATTGGACTAGCTTAGTACCCTTACTTTTATGCAGATACAGCCCATCAAGTCAATTGATATGCTTTAGCACCAAGTTGTAGGTTGAAATGGCACCATAGTATACAACACCTCACTTGATGGCTCAAAAAGCTCCCTGACTTAATTTACTTCAATTTTCCCTTTTTATAGCAGAGTTCTCTTCAGAAAAGATGTATTGGACTTTTATGACTATATTTGAGATATAAATTATAAACATTGCTTTTATAAAGCACTCAGAGAAAGTATCAGGTGTTGTGATCTAAAACAGGCTTGTCAGGATGATCCTGCGTTGACTGGTGTTCTGGCTGCTTGAAGGAGCCTAAAAATATTCACCAGCATGCAAGCCCAACTGCCCAGACACACATAAGAAGATGAAGAAGAGCCAGAGGCCAGCTATTTGTTATTTAAATAGAACATCAGTGCAATAAAAAGTATTTGCTTGTTTCAGCAAGACTACTATCATAAACTTTGCAGAGTAACACCTTGCCTTTAATAGCACAGCTCAGGAATTATTAGGGCAGCAGCCATGGTATGTCTGGTATAATAATGAATGGCTAGTCAAGCCAAAATTTTCCACCTCTCATTACCATTTTGCAAAGCTTATAAAGGTGAACTGGAATTATAAAAGCCTCAAATATCAGGCATTCTATCATAGCACTTTGGGTTCAAAAACAGATTAAGTAGCAAGAGCGATACAGTCACGCAGGGTACGGTCAGGCTGCTACACCCATGAAAGTTCCCAGGGCCTATCCAGGCCTTAGCTGTCCAATCCTAGTTCTCCTCGCTCTCAGATCATTTGATATTAGACAAAGTCATTTCTTCAAAGAGACTCTAAATTTCTGCTTATTCTCAATCAAAGGTAAACATGTGAAGGGTGTTGAAAACTCGTGAAAAGTAATTGACTACCCATTATGCTCATTTAGACCAATGGACTTGCTCTTGTGCTCATGTACTCTCTCTCTTTCTCTCTCTCAAAGAATGTTTGCTTCTTTATATTTTAAATTAGCACATTCTTCCTGTAGAAATCATAAGAATTTATAAACAAAAAATAAACATTTCTTATAATGCCTCCAACTCTGAGAAAACCATCATAAGTACTTTGGTATATTTTTCCTAGCATTTAATATTTATTATAAATAAAAATGTGTGACATAGTATTTGTATATGTAAATATATAATATGTTCTAATTCACATTAAATATATAGTACATTTATTTATTACTGTATTATTTATTTATGTATGCTTATTATCTATATTAAATATATAGTAAATTTATTACTTATATTAAATATATATGTAACAAAATTAGGATAGCATTGTGGATTTTTTATAATATCTTCACTTTAAATACAAAATATGATTTTAAATATTTATATATTATAACATATGTATATATTATATTTTGTCTAATTAGTTCTGAATGTTATGCATTTATATTGCTCCTAATGTTTGACATTGTAAATATAATAAATATCTTTGTAGATAAGTCATTGTTTACATCTGTTTCCTCTAATTAAAGTACTATAAACAAAATTGTTACATCAGAAGATACAAGTTATGTTAATCATAGAGACACATACCACTGAATGCCATTCCCAACATGTCTTACTAATATATCTTTCCAATAGCAACATACAAGAGGAGCCATGACATTACCCCAAGACTAGCAATGATTGAAATCCTTTAAAAAATATTTTTGCAAATGTTATAAATTAACAAGGTGCATTATTTTATTTGAAAATTCATTTCTTTAACTATTAACACAATTGATTATTTTAAAATACATTTATTAGATAAGCACCTGAATTTTTGACAGCTACTATTAATAGCAATGTAGAGTCTGTCAAGTCAAGCATATCTCTATAACAATAAGTGGAAGTCTTTTTTCATTTGGAACTTTACAAAAATCAAAATTCATTAAGAACAAATTAATTCAGCTGGGCGCAGTGGCTCGTATCTGTAATCTTAGCACTCTCGGAGGCTGAGGCAGGAGGATCACCTGAGATCAGGAATTGAAAACCAGCCTGAACAAAAAGCAAGACCCTGCCTCTACTAAAAATAGAAAAAATTAGCCCAGCACGGTGGTATGTGCCTGTAGCCCCAGCTACTCAGGAGGCAGAAGGATCGCTTGAGCCCAGCAGTTTAAGGTTGCTGTGAGCTAGGCTGTCACCAGGGCACTCTAGTCCCATCAGCAACAAAGCGAGACTCTGTCTCAAAAAAAAAAAAAAAAGGAAATAAATAAAAAATGGGAGTGGCTATGAACTTCCATTAAGGAAAGAGTTCAGTATGTCTGAGGAATTAAAATTCTTATGTCCAATATGAATTCTGGCCCCCACATACTCTGTTCATCCCTTCCTTCTTCCATAGCTGCAGTAACTATTCATCTGACATTCTCAGTATTTGATTATGCACTTGCTTAATTTTTTAAACAGTTATGATATTGGAAAATTGGTGTTATTCTTCCAACTTTGGCTCTCTTTTTCATGACAACTCAGGAATAGTTTCATAGAACTGCCACTCTCTTTCTAATTGACCATGCTTTCTCATCTGTATTGCCCAATCCTATAAATATTCTGTAGTCCATTCTTCTAAGTAAAGAACTGCAAGAATGGAAAAACAAACACCACATGTACTCCATACTAAATGGGAGCTAATCAATCAACACTTACGTGCACATATAGAAGTAAAACTCAATGGAAATCAAGTGGGTGGGAGGAGGGAGGAAGGGAAGGGTAAATTCACATCTAATGGGTAGAATGTACACTATCTGGGTAAAGGCCACACATATAACTTTGACTCAAACTGTACAAAAGCAAATTATATAACCAAAATTCATGTACCCCCATAATATTCTGAAATAAAAAAATATTCTGTAGAATTTAATGATGGGAGGACAATTTTAAGTTCCTAAATATCACTTGTTGAATGGTCTGGAATTTTAAGAAAAAATTTCTTTTAATTTGAGCATTGTATACTACCACAATACTTTGGTTGTTATACTCTATCAATAGTAGTTCAGGAGTATTTCTTCTTCATTTTTCCATGTTCTGTATGTTGCTTGCTACCCAAGCACTTTTTGTTAAACAATTTCTGCAATGTATAGTCATGTATAGATGAAAATTGCTGAACATTTTTTATATAGACAAGGCCTAAAGTTGCAAATTTGGATAAAATAATGTCTGTGGATTTTGCCATAAGCAATTATTCTAACATGACAGGACAAAGAGAAAAAGAAAGAAAAAGAAAGTAAGAAAAATATATGAAGAGCTCTATCTATTTAGTTTTTATAATGTAAAATCTGAGTTAAAGGTAATAGGTCGGATGGAGAGAATGGAAAGGAAGTAAAACTTGTCAAGCACCTACTAAATTTCAGTTACTGTATGTTATCTACTTGACAATAAGCTACTGATGAAAATAAAGATAGATTCTATTTTTTAAGCTAGGCACTTTGCTAAACAGTTTACAAATGCTATTACATTTAATCTACATAGCAAAATAAATATAAATAATGTATAATATATAATGTATATATGCAATATATTAATATATCATTGTGCCTATTTACAATGAGAAAACTTAAATTTATAAGCTTCCAAGATAAAATTATTAACAAATTGGCAGACCTAAGATTATAGATAAAAATCTGTCTAATGCCAAGTTCTATGCACTTATTAATAACACATTAACTGCCATTTAACAGTATTTAACCCACGATAGCTTTGAACCTGGGGCCTTGTGAAGCAAAACCTGGGCAAAACCCTGCAGTTGGTTCATGAAAATCTTACTTGTTGATGTTCTTATGGTTACAATTAATATTGACAAATTAATTCTAAAAACATGGATTAAATGAATAGAAATCAATAAATTTCATTTTTCATTAATTTTTTCATTAAATTAGAAAAGATCATTTTGTTTTCAAGGCTTTTATTCTATTTTCACAATGAAACACCGTGGCTCCAAGAAAAATTTTTTTTTCTAGTGTGGCAGTCAATGTGTTAATTACTATGTTTTTACTACCTCCTTGTGAAGTATGTTAATCACCAATATTAGAGTTTAGAAATTAAGGATCAGATTCATTGAGTAACGTAGTTAAGGATATTCAAACTCAGATCAATTTTGCTGCTAATAAGCTTCAAATTATTCAATATCAAGTAAAATAAACATTCATTTATTAATAAAGAATATCCTGGGTATAAAAATATGGATGGCTATTTAAAAAAGCCATCACACAATGGTAATTAAATGAATAGATAAGGAGCCTCTGATTACTCTTCCAGGAAAGAAAGGTGAAGGTCCTCACTAATCTTAAATTGCAAAGACTTTTTTTCCATTCCCAAAAGACCCATCCCTGAAAAAAGACCCACTTTTTAGGTTAGGATGTTAAATTTAATTGATTATCGCTGCTTTGGTGTGAATAATTAGAACATACTCTCATCACGGGGCAAGCCACTTGAAACAAACCATCTGGAAATGCCAGTGAAACAAAGAGGAAATTCTGCTCAGAGCAGCCCTCTGAGTTTCCCTAATGCCCTGAAATATCAATCCCTATAACAAGTCATGGTTTCACAATGGAAATTCTGATTTGCAGGTTTCAGGACACCTAGAGCATATCCATATTTCAATCTAAATACATGTCAAACTTTTAGCAATGAGTCAGAAAAGTTCTCTGTGAAAAAGACTTTGCAGAAATAAGAAATACCCACAGAATCAGAAGTTTTGTCAAAGGACAGAACTTAGTGATTAGAAGTTCCATGGTTTTGGTTTTTGTTTTTAATATACTTCTCTTTCTCCTAGGCTTCGTCAAGACAATTAGGAGAAGCCAGCTTAACTCCAGAACATGCCCTTCTGAATGAAGAAAATACTGTCTACTTTGATAAATCCTACACTAAAAGGAGTTGAAACTCTGCAAAGGATTGTGTGGATCTAGTATCTACCCTCCAGATTACCTATGTAATTAAAAAGAAAACATTTCTTGGGACTGAATTGGCTTTTGGGACAAATCTCACTTCTTAGAGCTGACTTATTCCCAATCTTGAGTTCAGAAAAGTATAAAACTTTCTTTATAAAGGTAAATATACAAATAAATACTGAATACTGTAATAAGTAATGGGGTGTGTAAATCACTTTTAATTGTAGTATAAAAGTTAAAAGACAAAAGTATTAAGAATAACTACCACTTTGTTAATGGATACACCATATAAAAAGATGTTAGTTTTGACATAAATAACACAAAATGGGAGAGGGAAGTAAATGTTTAGATATGACTGAAATTAAGCTGTTACCAACTTGAAATAGACCATTAAAACTATAAGTTCTCTTATGGAATCATCATGTAGCTATGAAAACAATACAAGATATACAAAAGAAAAAGAGAAAGAAACCAAAGAGTGTACCTATAAAAAAAAAACCACCAAAACATAAAGGAAGACATAAAGAGAAGAAAAGAGGAACGACAGAAGTACAATAGAGGAATAGTAAGTTGTTTATTACCAATAATTGCTTTAAATGTTAACAGTTTAAATTCCCCAACTGAAAGACATAGAGTGACTGAATGGATTTAAAAAACTAAACCCAGTTATATGCTGTCTAAAAGACACTCATTTGGGATTAAGGACACATAGACTAAAAGTGATCTACAGATTTAATAATATCCCTACCAAATCTTAATTTTGTTTTTATAGAGATTTTTTAAGACTCTGAACTTTATGTGGAACCACAAAAACCCAGAATAGCCAAAGCAATCTTGTGAAAGAAGCAACTTAAAAACATCTCGTCTAGACATTGGCCTAGGCAAAGAATTTATGAAGAAGACCCCAAAGGCAATCACAGCAACAACAAAAATAAATAAATGGGACCTGATCAAACTAAAAAGCTTCTGCACAGCCAAAGAAACTGTCACGAGAGCAAACAGAGAACCTACAGAATGGGAGAAAATTTTCGTATGCTACACATCTGATAAGGGGCTGATAACTAGAATCTATTTAGAACTTAGGAAAATCAGCAAGAAAAAATCAAACAACCCTATCAAAAAGTGGGCAAAGGACATGAACAGATACTTTTCAAAAGAAGACAGAAGAATGGCCAACAAACATGAAAAAATGCTCAACATCTCTAATCATCAGGGAAATGCAAATCAAAACTGCAATGAGATATCATTTATCTCCAGTGAGAATGGCCTTTACCAAAAAGTCCCAAACAAAAAAATATTGGTGTGGATGCAGAGAGACAGAAACACTCCTACACTGCTGGTGGGACTGCAAACTAGTGCAACCCCTGTGGAAAGCAATATGGAGATACCTTAAAGCAATACAAGTAGATCTACCATTTGATCTAGCAATCCCATTACTGGGCATCTACCCAAAAGAACAAAAGACATTTCATAAAAAAGACACTTGCACTCGAATGTTTGTAGCAGCACAATTCCCAATTGCAAAGTTGTGGAAACAACCCAAGTGCCCATCAGTACATGAGTGGATTAATAAAATGTGATATATGTATACCATGCAATACTATTCAGCTATAAGAAACAATGGTGATATAGCACCTCTTGTATTATCCTAGATAGAGCTGAAATCTATTCTACTAAGTGAAGTATCCCAAGAATGTAAAAATAAGCACCACATGTACTCACTATCAAATTGATTTCACTGATCAACATCTAAGTGCACATATAGGAAGAACATTGATCTGACACCAGGCAGATGGGAGCGGGGAGGGGGAATGGGTATATACATACATAATGAGTGCAATGTGCACCATCTGAAGGTTGGACACGCTCGAAGCTCTGTGGGGGGAAGGGCAATATACCTAACCTAAACATTTGTACCCCCATAATATGCTGAAATAAAAATAAATAAATAAATCTATGAAACTAGACTTATATTCTGAGGATTGGGAAGGTTTCATGGAACAAATATAATTTTTAAAACATTCATATATTTGACTAGTTTAAATACAAAATATTTTCTATTTCAAAAAGTTAAGTGTATTTTTGTGAGAGGTGAGAGGTAGGGATCCAGTTTCATTTTTCTGCACGTAGCTATCCAGTTTTCCCAGCACCATTTATTGAAAAGAGATTCTTTTCCACAATGTATATTTTTGTCTGGTTTATCAAAGATTAGGTTACCATACGCAGATGGTTTCATCTCTGGATTCTCAGTCCTGTTCCAAAGATCAATGCTTCTGTTCTTGTGCCAATACCAAACTGATTTGATTATTATTGTTTTATAATACAACTTGAAGTCTGGAAGACTGATGCCTCCCAGTTTGTTCTTTTTGCTTAAGATTGCTTTTGCTATACGTGGTCTTTTCTGGTTCCATACAAAGTGAAGAATTATTTGTTCTAGGTCTGTAAAGAATGAAGCTGGTACTTTGATCGGGATTGCATTTATTCTGTAGATCACTTTAGGTAATATTGACATTTTAACAATATTGATTCTACCAATCCATGGCAGATTTTTCGATCTTTTTACATCTTCTGCAACTTCTTTTTTTAGTGTTTCATAATTCTCCTTATATAAGTCTTTCGTATCTTTTGTTAAATTTATTCCTAGATATTTAATTTTGGGGAGGGCTATAGTAAAAGGTATTGCGTTTTTGATTTGAGTTTCAGCTTGACTGTTTTTTGGTTAACAGACCTAAACCTAAGGCAGGAAACCTTAAGAATCCTAGAAGAGGTGGTTGGGAAGACCCTTTCAGACATCAGCCTAGTCAAAGAATTCTTGAAGAAGACCCCCAAAGCAATTAATGCAGCAACAAAAATAAAAAAAAATTGGGATCTGACCAAATAAAAAAGCTTCTGCACAGCCAAAGAAACTATCACTAGAACAAATAGACAACCTACAGAATGGGAGAAAATATTTGCTCTCTAAACCTCTGACAAAGGTCTGATAACAAGAATCTACCTAGAACTCAAAAGAATTAACAAGAAAAAATCAACCTCATTTATAAATGGACAAAGGAGATGAA
>CAUYRT010005909.1:0-35105 GCA_963574885.1 Lepilemur ruficaudatus
AATCTATGGATATCGTCTTTTACTGTTTCAAATATCTTTTTAAATGAAAAATTGCTCTGCTGTGCATATTTGTAAACTCTTTGGGTAGGGAAAGGCCTTTGTAGATTTTAAATTTGAAATAAAGATGCTTTTTAAACATAAAAAAAAAAGCCATAAGAAATAGCTGATATTTGATCAGCTGAGAAATTAGACTAAGCCATAAGAAATAGCTGATATTTGATCATTTTGACCTATAAAAATGAAAATTTCCTGGGGCTCAGACCCATATTACCTGTTAATCATCACTGAATAGATGTGGTGGCAATCTACATAATTACATGACCTTTGACCAGGCACAATCTCAGGGAATCCAGAAGTCCAAAGGAAACAAGCATTTGTCTATTCAGGCTTCTACAACCAAAAATCAAAGCAAAAACACACTAGCAGGTTTTGGTCAAATATAAGCCAAAATTTACATTCATAGCATTCCTACGAATAGTGAAGGTGATATTAGACCTCCTAGTCTTGTTCCTGGTCTCAATAAGAGAGACGGTACTTCTGCTGTTTAGCCATCAGATATTCATTAGCAATTTGAGTAAATGTCCTTGTGTTTTAGTTTTCTAAGAATTATTATCCAGAATGGTGTTGAAATGGTTTTATGACCTTTATAATTTTTTTTCCTGTTAGATCCATTGATGCAGTATGTTAACCTGTTTCTCTCAGTTAAGCCATTTTTGAATTCCAGGAATAACCCTAACGGGTTATCCCCTAATAGCGGTCCCCAACCTTTTTGACACCAGGGACTGGTTTCATGGAAGACAACTTTTCCATGGCCGGGGTGGGAGGTGGGGTAGTGGAGCTCTGTGGCCCAGTCTCTAACTGGCTGTGGACTGCCATAGGTCCGCAGATCGGAGGTCGGGGTCCACCTTGGCAGATGATCTATTCAGGTGCTATTGTATTTAGATTGTAATTATTTTAAGGATTTCTGCAGTTATAATCAAAGATAAGGTTGCCATTCAATTCAAATGTTTTGTGTTATTTATTCAGCTTTTGAAGCATAATCATTTCATTTTCATAAAGTGAATTTGATAGATTTTTGTGTCTTGTTCTATTCCATGGAACAATTTATCTAAAAGAAATTATCTTCTTGAAAATAATTTAAAGCTGTCTTTAAATAATTTAAAGCTGTCTATCTTATTATCCATTTATTTTTTGAAATAATTATTTGAGAACTTTTAAAAATTATTTTAGATTTATTGGAGTTTTCAAACTACTTAATTATTAAGACAATTTTGGTCACTCATGTTTATCCAGGAAACTTGCCATTTTAAAAGTTGTTCTAAATCTTAAGCATAATTTTAAATTCCCTTGATATTTGTTGTTCTTTCTCATAATAAAATTTTCAATTGTGTGTGTGCATTCTCTGTTGATTATATTTGCCACAGATTTATTAGTTTATTATGTGCATGTTTCCTTTCAAAGAAACAGTTTTTCTACTTTCTGATTTATTACTTTTCTTAAGTTGGTCGAATCCTCCTGTTGATTTCCTTGGGCTTGTTTTCTTATTCTTTTTGCTAAATTCTTAGGTTAAATTCTTACTTTTTTTAAAAAAAATTATTAATTTATCATTAATAATAAAAGCCTTCTGGGTAGGTCTTTGGGGGCATGGTCCACAGCTTTATGGAGTTCACACTGTAGTTTAGATTGCAGACATATCAACAGGCTTTTATAATAAAGTGGGAAGTATGCTACGATGGGGAAGTTAAAGGTTCTGTTGGAATACTTAGAATACAAAGTCAACCATTCGGTAGAGTGGGGAGTCAGGAAGGTTTACAAGGAGAAGTGATGTCTAAGTTCAGACTAGGAATTGGCCAGGCAAAGGGAAATAGAAGAAGAGGAGAGGCTACCAGGCAGAGGGAAACAGCCCGCGCCACGCCCAGGTGAGAAGGAGCCCACCAGTATTTGGGAATTGCAAATATTCATGTGACTGGATATAAAAAGCAATAAAAGAGACACCAGCCAGGAGAGATCATCAAGAATCAAACTATAAAGTGTGACATTAAGGAGTTTGGACAATGGAATGCCAAAGATGTTTTATGCAGAACCATGACATAATCAGATTAGCATTTTGAAAGGTTATTTTGATCTCCCCATGGAGAGCAGATTTGATGTAAACAAGACAGGAGCAAGGGAACAAGTTAGTGGGCTGTGGTGGAAACCCAGGTAAGAGACAATGGTGTTCTAAGTGAGCGAGGCCTCAGCAAGCGTGGAAAGAAGGAGATGGATGGAGATGTGTTTAGGAGCCGGGAAAACAAAACATGGTGGGTGATGGATTGGGCGTATAGGGTGAGAGAGAAGGAGTTAGGAACATTGCCCAGGTTTTAGCTGTGATTTTGAGGACTGTAGAGCAACACCCTGAGTTAGGGAGGCCAGAGCAGAAACTGCATCAGATGAAGAATAAGAAGATGGAATTTGGATACGCTGACTTTTATTACTATTGTTGTTTTATTATTATTATGAGTCATTCTTTTTGTCCTATTTCATGCTGATTCCTTTGACTTCTATTGCATCTAAGAAATAATTTTTCTACCCTTTGTGTGTGCACATCTGTGTAAATTCCTGAAAATCATCAAACCCTTTTCTCGCTCTTCTATATAAGATAAAAAATGTATGCCTTTTTTACTTACTTCTTCTATCCTTTTATATCCATATTCCAGTTTTTGTTATTAAAATCTGAGGTATTATGCTCAAATTATTGCCATTATGTAATTTCATGCTATGCATGTCATTTATCTTGTTTATTTTTTTTATTCCCTTGTAGAACATAAGCTTCATAAAGACAGGGTTTATATTCTATTTAATTTTTGTCTGTTTAATTTACTGTTGTAATCTCACTGAGTAGAATAGTATCTAGCTTAAAAGAGGGCTCTGATAAATATTGCCAAAAAAATGATAATTTTTCCATCATGTATCTTCTCTCTACTTTCTTTGGTAGTTGCATGCAGTTTTTAAATCACCAATTTCAGTGGTGAAATTGGCAGTCTGTTTCTAGCACAATTAAGCTCCCAATTTTACTCAAATCTTGGTAGGCTATGGTATTTGTTCAAGTAATTTTTCCTTTGAAAGAGTGTGTGGGAGGGTAATATTTTCTAATCTCCACCAAAAAGACTACACATACAATATGATTGGGTCACAAACTTTTCTTCTACAATTCTGCTAGTTGCTTCATCATCTTTGCCATTTAGAGTTTTGAAGGAATATTCTGAGGTTAGCTGGATTTCAGTTCCTTTATAGATGAGCCCCCTTCCTCCTCCTCCTCCTCTTCTTCCTTCTTCAATATGGGTTGGATATATTTTATTTTCTAACTGTATAATTACTTGTTCCTTGAGTACACATTTATTCATCTTCGTATGCCTGGTATCTTGCAGAGCATACGGCTTACAGCAGACGTGGAGTGAACACTGGGTGAATACACCCAGTGAACAAAGACAAAAATGAAATTTAGGCAAACTTAAAACTGCTCCACTTTTTCTCTACTTTAATATCAACCCTATGTTTAACTGACATTGATGTAGCTTGAGAGAAGTCAGGCCTGCCACCTTATATTCCTGCAGAATTACCAAGGGCTGAACGTTCCGGAAAGCCATTTATGACCATGCAGGAAGCTTCGCCGCTATTAGAATCCAGCCCAAATTAGCCCTCTTTCTCGATACTTTTATTATGCAGCAAACTGAAGAGCACTACTTCTCACAACTCGGTTTCTCACGTTGGAGAGTTGACAAGGTTAAGGAACAGAAATGAAACTTAAATTTTCATTTCTTTGTGGTTTGTATGCAACAAAAGCAGTGTCAAAGACACAGAACAAATCATGTGTGAAATGAAAACATCAGTTTTGGTCTTCTCTTTATACTCTCCCCTTGGCTACCTGAGTTGGCTTCTGTCATCAGAACAGAGTCCTATCAGAATTTCAGCAGCAATCATTTATGTTTGTACAATATACCAAAAGCCTCTTGTATTACAATCAGATTTTAGCAATAAATGAAATGGAGGACAAAGCAAGCTGAATCCAAGTCAAATAACATTCTTTTAAGAAAAAAAAAGTTGCTCCTTTAAAAGGTTTCTTTCAAAAGATGTCTCTCTAGGAGATGGGAATTAAAGAATGAGATCAATTGCCCTCCTTGTTGGATAAATTAAGGGCTCTGTAAGCACAAATTTGAGTACCTCTTGGCATGTTTGTAGACACCAACTGGAGGTTATCCACATGTACACTCATTGCCTATAATGCTATTCAAATGTATAGTAAAATCCAACAAGTCATTTCTGCTTAACTGATGCAACAGATTAAGCCATACTTCCTTCCTGAGACTTGAAAGTTTGCATGAATCTTGCTAGGAAAAATGCCCCTAAAATTACTGCAAATATAAAATAAAGAAATATTAGGGGAGTAAGATAAAAGCTGGATATAGGGAGCATTAGATGTGCTTCTAATTGCCTAATTTTGAACTTTGAATCTTTTTCCCCTTAGAAACAGTTGACAAAGTTTGCTTAGATGCAGGAGTGCAGGAGTTCCCCCAGGTTATGCAACATGAAACTTTTTCAAAACTTAGCCTTACCCAAAGTTTCTCCCATGAAACATAACAAACTTTTAGCAACCCTGAAAATTTCTACTCATTGATAACGGCAAGAAGACCAGAAATTTTGAATCATGTAGGCAAATAGTTGAACTGAATTGATCCTAAAGATAACTGCTCCAAGGCAATTATCCTGTGAAACTTTTTAGCTATTTTTACCACTGGCAACAGTGAAACAGATAAAGAACTTGTTGATAGAGTATCAATTCCCCAGTCAAATCTAACTAAAAAAAGAAAAAGAAAAAAATCACAGAACAAAATGCAAAATAGTGCACCCCTTTTTATCTAACTTAGGCCATTCATAACAAATACGACACCTTATTGTTTCTAACAGTTAATGGATACTTTTAATTGTAACTCTGTGAATTTGATTTCTCTTGTATACTTCTAAGGAATCTGGTTCCATAAGAGTGGGTGGGCAAAGAACATTCTTTTAAAAGTAAAAAATGCTCTTGAATGTCAATTTTACTTTATTATAATCTCTTACCTAATATAAAATGCATGCAGATATGTATGTACATTCACACATATGCCAAAAGTGTACAAAAGGTTGCTTCAAGTAGGAGTTTTAGCCTCACTTTGACCCTTGGGAATTTCCTTGTTTTACTTACAGTCTGGAGGGAAAAAGGTAGGATGTAAGCAACCCTAAAACCAACCCAGAGGGGACCAGGGAAGTATAATCAGTAGGAGGAATTTGCTTGTCATAAATCACAATGAAATAAACAATAGCACACCCACATACTTACCAAGCCTTGCAAATAATTGCTCTGGTTTTGCCATCTCTTGCCAAACTTTTCAATGCCTTCCCTTCACTCCAGGAGGTGCACAGCCATAAAATGATGAAACAAATCTTCCTTACCATGCCCTATAGCAATTGCTCTGCCCAGGTGAGTGGCTATTTACAAAGGAGCTGTGTTGCTGATCTTAGCTTACCTGTGCTGTCTCACTGGCTCTGGCTCTGACACTATCAACTTTGTCTTGTCTAAATACACAGGATTCTAGATCCCCTAAATAGGGATGTATCATTTTATATCACTGGAAGACATTTACCATGTATCTCTGAAGATCTACTTTCTAGAAATCAGACAATTGATGTTTATTAAGCGTAGATTCATGTCAAGCACTTGCTGCTCAAATCCTTTTTATGATCCCTATAATGTAGTTCTTCAAAGCACAAGGTTTTGAACCCATTTTTAGGGAGAAATTCTGTTGTACTGCAAAATAAAGCAACAACTGAATCTCATGTAGTATTTTATTCATGGGGAAAAACCAAACGTTTTGTCTCTCAGTCTAATACACAGTACACTAGATCACTGCTACTCCAAGTGTGGTCCATAGACCAGCAGCACTGATACAAACTGAAACTTGTTAGAAATACAAAATCTGGGGCTCCTCCCAAAGCACACTGCATCAGAATCTATCTCTTAAGAAGCTATTCAGATGATTAATAGAAACACTAAATTTTAAGAAAGTCTGTGATAGATTAACTTTGACTCATTTATATATAACAATTTCAATATTTGTGCTAAATAATGAGATAGCACCAATTTTTCACAAAATTAGAAGTTGAGGATTAAACCCCAAATCCCCAAACTTAGTCTTCACTCTTGTTCTATACCCACATTGCATATACAGTTTTTTCACTGTCCCAAATAATCATTTTCCTTTCCGCATATGCTATAATACCACCTAATACACCCACCTAGCAACAGCAGTGGCATAAGCTAAACTGATTTGTCAAAACTAACTTTGTAAACATTGTTTTAGTAAAACCTGATGCCATAGAAAGTCATAGACTTTAGTCGTGTGATTTGCAAAAAACTCACTGAAATAACCTACATTCTTTCACTCTCCAGAAGTTGCATGCAGTATACCAAAATTGCCTCAGGCCAGGCATGTAGAAGAGTTGCTTTCTACAATCTTTGCCTTGTCCTTCAGTGGATTATAGCTGTTCTTGTCTCCTCCCTTCCATTACGCTTGGATCACAAGGATATTCAAACATATACCCAGTCTGTTCACAGACTGTAGTGTCCTTTGCACATAGGATGAGGTCAGAGATACGAATGTCAAAATTGCTATCCAGAAATGAGCCAGAGGAGGCGAGGGTTGTATGAGTCAATTTCAGCTGCCATAACAAAGTACTACAGACTGGGTAACTTAAACCACAGACATTTATTTTCTCACGGTTCTGCAGGCTGGAAGTCCCAGATCAATGCACTGGCTGATTCGATTCCTGGTAAAAGCTCTTTCCCTGCCTTGTAGATGGTCTCCTTCTCTCTTCACCTTTGCATGGCCTTTCCTCTGTGGCATGTGGTGGGGGTTGGGGGAGATATTTTGTGTCTTCCTCTTTTTATAAGGACACCAGCCCTGCTGGATTAAGGTCCGACCCTTATGACCTCATTTAACCTTTATCATCTCCGCACAGGCCCTAGCTCCAAATATAGTCACAGTGGCCGTTAGGACTCCAGCATACAAATTTTAGGGGGATGCAATTCAGTCCATAGCAAGGGTATAAATAGGTATCCTCTATAGGAATGCTTCTAAATGTCATCCCTTTGCCATGATACTGGTGTTTTCTATTGTCTCTTGCTAGGTCTAGAATTTCCTTGAAATTTCATAGATCAACAACATTCTCAATGTCAACATCTGTGTCATCCCATGTCATATGGAAATGTGTTATGCGTTTACAAGAGCAGCCCTTCTGGCAACACACATTCACCCTCCAGCAATGCATTTACACACCAAAGCTCATCTAGCACAATCTTCGGGGCAGTGGGTCAACTCCCCACAAGGCAGTGGAATCACAGAAACCAAGCAGTTGCTGTGGCCTGGAAAGATCTCCAGCCACACTCACCATGGCAGGAGCCAACCTGCTCATACACCCCATGTGACACGACACAATTAGGCGCCAGGTGCACTGTCTGCTGCTAGCATCTTCTATAAGAAGTATAATAAAAACACCATGTGTAGTGATTTTATAATTCACAAAACATTTCCAAATACATTCAACAAATGTTCCTTGAGCACCCGCTATGCACAGTCTCTGTTCTAGGTACTGCAGTGAACGTAAAGAAATAACATGTCAAGCGGTGCTGCATAGTAACAACAGATTCTTACAAGGATCTCATAAAGCAATCAGAATACTTATTATTGTCTCCCGTTTGAGACAGAAAACTGAGGTGGAAAGAGGTTGGTGACTTGGTGTAAGCTAACAAGTGACAGTGTAAGTGGGAGCCTAGGTCTCCTGGTGCCCGCCCCGCCCCATGGTCTTTCCTGTTCCAGAGTTTATAAGGCTTTTCAGTCCAAAGTCTCACACTTCTAAATCGAGAACAGTAAAGTTACAAACAATGGGATCAAGAGAGAAAAAAAAGTCAGATTACATAAAAGGGGGAAGAGATAGGAAAACCAGACAGGGGCAGAATGAACAATTAATTCTAATATTCAGTCTTGACAATTACACTGGCCCCAGACAGCAGAGATACAGATTCAGCTTGTATGTGCATGCCCAGGGTCTCAGCAATGGCTCTCGGGAAAGGGACTTTTGAAGTGATTGGTATTCTTGGCACTGAAGGACGTCATTGCAACTCCTAGGCAAATTGCTGTCTGAGAAAATGGTTTTCCACCCAAGCAAGTTTTTTCAAATGTTAAGAAGTGATTGTTATCAGAGAGACAACTACACTCCCATGTTTATTACAGCTCCATTCACAATAGCCAAGATATGGAGTCAAACCAACTGTCCAACAACAGATGAGCAGATAAAGAAAATGTGGTGTATATACACAATGGAATAGTTACTGTTCAGCCATAAAAAACAATGAAATTATGTTATTTACAGCAATATAGATGGAACTGGAGGACATTGTGTTAAGTGAAAGAAGCCAGGCACAGAAAGTTAAACACTACATGTTCTCACTCCTGTGAAAGCTAAAAAATATTGATCTCATAGAAGTAAAAAGTAGACCAGAGGATACTAGAGGCTGGGAAAGGTTGGAGGAGAGGAGGGAGAGGGAGAGATTTGTTAAAGGACACAAAATTATAGCTAGAAAGGAGGAACAAGTTCTAGTGCTCTATAGCACTGTAGGATGACTACAGTTTACAATAATATTAATATATTATATAGTTTGAAATAGCTAGAAGGAGAATATCGAACACTCCCAACACAAAGAAATGGCAAATGTTTGAGATGATGGATATGCTAATTACCCTGATCTGATCTCCATACATCATATATATTGAAACATGACTATGTACCCTCATGAACATATAAAATTATTGTCAATTAAAAAATAAAATTTTTTAAAAATTCAAAAAATAAAATTGAAAGCAGGCAGCTTCTGAAACCAAAAATAAAAATAAAAAGAAGCAATTGCATCTGAGCAACATGTGTTCTCATCTCTTATTGAGCCTGAGATGCAGGCTGCAGAAGGAGGCCTCTCAGATGCTGTCCCCTGCCTGCCAGGTGGCTTGGGTCAGGCAGATTCCACCCAGAAACACTTTACCTGCACCTTGCATCTAAATCCTGTGCCAGAATTTAAAAAGGGGAATAGGGTGCAATGAAAATATTACATTAAAGAGAAAATTAAGAGCATTTTCAAGAGGCAGGGTCCCATGTAGCTGGGGGTTGTGGTGCAGAGGGAGGGATAGGGGGAAGTGGTTGCTCTTCTCTACACACAAGTTGAGATACATGCGTTTCTTTAAGGATCTTCCTCCACCTTTGGGAGGTAAAATATGGGTCACATAAATACGGCATTGTTACGGCAGTGACTCACTGGTAACATGCAGAGAAGGTTCTGTTACCTGTAAAAGGCCAGTAAACAGGGACATGAAGTGTTCAACTGCCTCTGCTTTGACATGGCAAGAGGATCATATTTCCCTTCTCTTTAGCTGATTGTCCTTCCCCAGCCACCTCCTCTCCCCCTTCAACACACGCTGCCTGAATCTCCAAATAACAGCCCTACTCTTTTACACCAGGCTGACGCTGCAGACTCCTCAGCCAAGTTTCCCCTCGGGTTCCAAAGGGGAAGGAAAAAATGTGTCTGAACTTTCAGAATGAGAGCCTCCAAGGACATCGGGGTGGAAAGTTCTGTCATCCAAGGGTGTTTCTATAATCTGGAATTCTAAATTTAGCGAGTGATGTGGCCGAGGCTGAGACAATTTCTTCCTTTCCATGGACTTCCACCTGTCAGGAGAGTTAGAAGCTGCAAAAGCCTGCAGAAATCACACTTTCCCTGCAGGTTTTCAATTATTTGGAAAACTCCACCTTAGGAATTTCCAAAGTCACTGGGTTCCTTGGAATCTTCTCTTTTTTTATTAAAATAAGCCCTGTTTCCTGAGCCTTGTCTGGCCAAGTGATTCAGCATGGTGAAAAAGAAAAGGCATTGAAATGTGAATGAGGAAGACTACCCTGGCTCCACCACCAGTTTCCTAGGTGATCTTTGGTGAGCCCAGTCATTTTCTTCTCAGTTTCTTCATCTGTAAAATGGGGATGATACCAAGTCCTTTGTAACCATATTACAGAGACATGTTAAAGTTAAAATAAAATAATACATGATAAATCTTTAGGAAAAAAGCTGTTGAAAGTGCACTCAAAGTGGATTTTATAGTAATTTATTATAATTATTGCCACATCTTAAATTCTGAAATGTTTCCAGAAGTAGAATTTTTTAAAAGACATTTTGAGACTTCTTTTTTATATTAATATTTATTAGTAAAATACTTCTTATATGTTGATCTAAGACTTGGTTGTCACAAATTTTTATCACATTTTGCTCTTGGTTTATTTATTCCTGCTGGGGTAGAAAAACACAATTAATCAAAGATCTTATTGTTATAAATATTATCAGCGTAGTGCCAAGGAGACTTTTAATTTAATGTTAGAATACCCTACAAGAACAAATCTCAAAGTGTGGTCTGTGGACCCCCGGGCTTCTCTGAGATACTTTTGCTGGTCCATAAGATCAAACATTCTATAACAAAGACTTCTGCACCCGAATGTTTATGGCAGCACAATTCACTATTGCTAGGTCATGGAAACAACCCAAGTGCCTGTCAATTCATGAGTGGATTATTAAAATTTGGTATGTTTACAATGGAATGTTACTCAGTTTTAAGAAACGACAGTGAACTAGCACCGCTTATATAATCCTGGATTAACCTTAAGCCCAGTATTCGAAGTGAGGTGACACAAGACCCGAAGAATGGATCCCACATGTACTCACCATCGAATTAATACTGACAGATTAACACTATGGTGCTCAAATGGTGGTGGTGTTCACTAGGGATTTGGAGGGTTGGGGGTAGACCCACATCGGAGGGATGTGGTGAGCACTGTGGAGGGGAGGGGCATGCTTGAAATGTAGTTGGGGATGGGAATTAGGGGTCTCAATAGGAGGAAGTAAATCCTCTAAAATTGATTTACTTGTATAGCTGTACAACTTGGTAAATTTACTAATTGTACACTTAAAATGGAGTAAAGGCATGATATGTAAATTAAGAAGTATTCGTTATGATGCTTTAGCATATAATCTTCCAGAGATGTTTCAATATATGTATAGATGTAATATAGAAGATTACAGTGTATATTCATAAAACTGGAATTATATGCTCAGTTGGGAAATCGCTTTTGTACCCGATGAAACATGTACATCTTTTTATAACAATAAATATTTGAAAAAAAAGAAAATATAGATTGAGTAAGCAATATTTTTTGATCTTGAAAAAAAAAGGAGCATTGGGTCCAATTTTGGAATACAGTTAAGTCATTCACAGATTTTTTTTTTTTAATATATATTTGGGGCTTCTTCAAAACTTTTTTCCCCCTAGACGAAACTTATTCTAGGTCTACTTTATTCTTCCTTAAGATGTGCCCCTCTGGAGTTCTACTTACAGCTCTGTGGTATTTTCCCTTTTGCTCAGGTTTGAGGAAGTCTCATTCTATACATAGGCAGCTTAATAGCCAACCAAAAACTCAAGCAAATTTCATGTCTATTTCTGGAGCTCTTTCTCTGCACAGCTTCTTCCAAACTGCTATTCTGTGCCACACCTACCAGCATCTTTGTACTCCCTACACTCTGGTCCAGGAGTCCTCTCGATAAGACCACTGTCAGCTGCTTGTTCCCCATTCCAGAAATTTCTTCCTGGGAGGAAGGTGAAGTAATCACAGGACTTATATTGTTTATTTCTTTCCTTTAGTAATCATGGTCCTGCATTGTTGTCTATTCTTGAAAAGCTTTGTTTTCCCACATCTAACAGCATTTCCCCCTGCCCCACCCCACACACATTGTATCTAGCATTCTAGTCTTTATGGCAAGAGGGATTTTTCCATCTGTTCCTGTTATATGGAAAATGTACAAGTCCTTGAGATTTAACTTAAACCATGCAATTGATCACAGTATGTTCATATTACATTTGAAAAGTTTTTACACTTATGGAACTATAGAATTTTTATCTATGAAATGTATTTGCTGTAATGCAGCTTGTAGGCTTGTTATGGGGAGTGTTGGACAATAAAGTCACTGATTCTCAAAAAAAAAAAAAACAAAACCTAAACCTAATAAATTTTTAAAACTGATATATCTGTATATATTATAAACAATAACTTTTTCTTGTAAATAAATGTTCTAAAGTGGAAATGCAAATTAAAAATTAGAAGAATTTGCAACATACATTAGAGATAAAGGGCTAAGATTGCATATATATTTATTTAAATGTGTATATGTTTATATAATTTTATAAACTCAGGGCAATAAAAGCTCCAAAGAACTACAAAATAGTGAGTAAAAAAACATGAACAAACAATTCACTTAAAAGCACAATAATGGTTTTAAACATATGAAAAGATGTTCAAATTCACTCATCATAAGTGACACTCATATTCAAACTACAGTGAAATACTATTCCTCACCTATAAAACTGAACAAAGTTAAAAAGATGGATCTCACACACGGTTGACAAAGCTGTGGGGCAAACAGGCACTTTTATACATTGTTATGAGAGTACATGCATAAAAATTGATTGCAGCGGAATTTAGAAATATCTAAAAAAATTACATGTGCATTTAGGCTTTGATCCAGGAATACCACAAGTAGGAATTTATTCCAATGATTATATTCCAGCAAAATAAAAATAAATATATACAAGGATATAGATTGCAACATTATTCAACTTGAAAAACATTGGAAACTACCTGAATGACAAAACATAGGCAATTGCATAAAATATGGCTTACCATTATCAGAAAGGAGTGTTACACAGCTGCACAGAAAGAAAGATCTCTATCTACTAATAAGGAGTTCATTTCAGAGATAGTGTTAACTTTCAAAAAAGGGAAAGTATAAAGGGTTATATACATATGTATGTATGTATGTATGTATAATATCTTTTGGGTAAGAAAGAAAGGAAGATAGAAAAAGCATATAGGTATCCACTTATTTTCACATGCAAGTTAAGCATTTTTGGCTTCTTAAGTGATGCTATGTCCTTCTCAGGGCATCAAAATAGAGGACTATGATGTTTGTTTGCAAATTATTGGTGATGTTAATTTTGATCTGCAGGTTAAAATATTGTTAATTTTATCCACTTCATAGTCACTGCTTGTCCTTTTGCAATTAATAAATAATTTGAAGAGAGATTCTTTGATAATATGTAAATATTGTTCCTCATCAAATGACCTCTCCTGCTGATTAAGCCTTTATTAATGAGTCTTGCCTGAATCTATTTTTATATGTTTATTGTAAAAGGTAATTATCTAACTTTATTATTTCTCCTATGTTTACTAATTGATATTTTATTAAAAGGAAGAATTTTCCTTCTTATTTATTTTACAAGAATGCATGTACAGATGCTCCGTGACTTTCAATGGGGTTATATCCAATAATCCATATTAAAGTTGAAATTATTGAAAGTAAAAAGTGCATTTATTACACCTAACCTACTGAACATCATAGCTTTGCCTTTTCTAGCTGAGATATGCTCAGAACACTTACACTATCCTACTGGTTGGCAAAATCGCCTAACACAAAGCCTATTTTACAATAAAGTGTCGAATATGTCATTTAATTTATGAATACTGAAAGTGTAAATCACAATGGTTGTGTGGGAACTCAAGATATGGTTGCTCCTGAATGCATATCACTTTTGTACCACCGTAAAGTGGAAAAGTAGTAACTCATACCTTAGCAAGTTGGGGGACTGTCTGCATTTATTTTCAATAGGGACTCACAGATTCTTACTTTAGTCAATGAAGTAAAATGCATCATCTTTATATTTTTTGGTTATCAAACTGTACATATCTGGCTAGTTGGAACTCTTTTAAACTGGTTGCTCTTTGCTTTTGACACACCTAACCATTATTTTTACTCACTTTCTGGCACATTAAGCAGGATGTTTTTCTCTCATTTTGTAGCTTCCTTGTCTCAAACCTGAAACTAGTCAGTTTTTCAAGGGTTATTAGTTTATTTTGCTGGTTAATGATATTTAGAATCTACGTTGGAGATCAATTTCTACCGAAAAAGTTACTCCAAAATTTGGTGGGTTAAACTAATAATAAATGTATGTTATCTCTCAAAATTGTTGTGGGTCAGGAATTCAGGAGTGCCAGGCTGGGCGGCTGTAGCTTTTGTTTCTCATGAGGTTTCTCAGGTGTCCACTGGGCCTGTAGAAATCTGAAGGTCTTAGGTGGAAGGGCAGAATTAGTTGGAAGAGGTAGATGAGTAGTACCACTTCTCTGACTGTAACATTTTGTGTAATTTTGACTATCTGAATCAATTTTAAATATTCTATAAATTTTAAAAATTAAATTAAAAACAAGGTAGAAAAGAAAAAATGAACACAAAGAAAAACAAATGAACCCAACTATATTTCAAATAAATAAAATAACCATTGAATATGGAGATTTTCAAAAGTGAAAAACAAAATACTATTAACTTTTGGATAACTTACTTTGACTATATATTCTCAGACTAAAGAAAAATAGAACAACCAACAAAACTTGAACTTTTCTCAGTAATATTGGGCATAGAAGCTCTGAAGCCACTAAATTTCCATTGAAGAATTTATTAAATAAACAAACTCATATAATTTAAAGTATTTGTACACACGTGTTTGTATATGTACACACTTTGAAAATTGCCAGAATCAAAATGGAATCACTAGTGTTAAAAAAATGGCATAACTTTGTGAGTGGTGGGAGATATGGAACCCGATTCATTCTTCTGCATGTGGCTATCCACTTGTCCCAGCACCATTTATTGAACAGAACTTCTTTTCCCCAGTGTGTCTGCTTTGTCAAAGATCAGTTGCCTACATGTGGATGATCTTATGTCTGGGTTTTCAGTTGTATTCCACTGGTCTATGTCTCTATTTTTGTGCTGTTTTGGTTACTATAGTTATGCTGTTGTGGTTACTATAGCCTTGTGGTATAGTTTGAAGTCTGGTAATGTGATGCCTCTAGATTTGTTCCTTTTGCTTAATATTGCTTTGACTATTTGGGCTTTTTTCTGGTTCCAAACAAAGCATAGAATATTTTTTTTCTAAATCTATGAAATATGACCTTGGTATTTTGATGGAGATTGCACTGAATCTGTCAATCATTTTGGATAGTATGGACATTTTAACAGTGTTGATTCTACCGATTTATGAGTATGATATGTTGAGCATACATGTGCACAGAGGGAAGTATAACTCAATGGAAATCAATCCTGTTTGGGGGTGAGGAGAGGATGGGC
This sequence comes from Lepilemur ruficaudatus, assembly GCA_963574885.1. Taxonomy (NCBI): domain Eukaryota; kingdom Metazoa; phylum Chordata; class Mammalia; order Primates; family Lepilemuridae; genus Lepilemur; species Lepilemur ruficaudatus. The sequence goes on from CAUYRT010005909.1 coordinate 15,335, forward strand.
AAAAACATACTTAATGGGTACAATGAACATTTAGCTGGGTGACTCTGTGAATCCAATGGCTAGATCATGAAAGACATTGACACTTCTTTCTTGTTTTCTGGGACCATTCACTCTGGGGGGTAAGCTAGCCACAGGATCATGAAAACACTCAAGCCATTTTGGAGAGGTGCCCATATTGGAGGGTTCTCTTTTAAATGACCAGTACCAATGTGCCAGCCATATAAATGATCTGTGTAGATTCTTCAGCCCCAGTCAGGACTTTGGATCACTGAAGATTCAGTGGATACCTAACTGAGAATACTTATGAGAAGCCCTATTCAGAATCACTCAGCCAAGCTCTCCTGAATTCCTGATCCACAGCAATTGTAAGAGAGAATAAATATATTGCATTGTTTTAAGCCACTGAGTTTTGGGGAACTTGTTAGGTATAAATTAATCACTAATACAGTTTATCAATACCATCAACCACTGAGTGAATCCAGGAATCTTTGGAAAAATGACTGATTCCAGGTCTGGGGGAGAGAAACTAGAAGATGAAACTGACACATGTTGCTGTACCAGAAAAGTAAGAAAGTACTTTTAAAATAATGATGGGTGAGTGTCAAAATGTTAGAGGAGTCAGCTTAGCATGGTTTCAACTGACCAATTTTGTTCAATCTATATAACATCAGAATATCTAAAGTTGCTAATAGTTGCATTTAATAAAGTAAAAATCCATGAATGTATATGGAAAATAAATACATGCATTTATGTATACAGGTGTGCATAAATATATAAATAAATAAAATAACAAGTGATTAATGGAGAAGAAAAATTCTTTTTAGTAAAATATCAGCTGATAAATATGGATGAAATAATATAGTTAAGTACAGTAATTACCTATACAGCCAACATATTAAAAATTGATTCTGGTAAGAGTCATCAATATAGTAAGTATCAACAGGAGGAGAGCATTTGAGGAGGAACAGAATATTTGCATATTCTCAAAGGACTTCTTTTTAAATTACCTATTAATTACAAAAGAAACAAAATAATAATTATGAAGTGGATAAAATGGACCTTTTAACCAACTGATCCAAGATAACAGTACCAATAAATTGCAACGGAATATTTTAGGCCTCCATTTTGATGCCCCGAGAAGGACTCAGCATCATTTAATAAGTGTGCCAACCAAAAATGTACAATCTGAATGTAATCATGAAGAAACATCAGACAAATCTAAACTGAAGGATAGTCTATAAAATAACTGGCTTGTATTCTTCAAGAAATGTCAATGTCATGAAAGTCAAAGAAAGTCAGAGAAAGGCTGAGAAATTGTCCCAGGTTAAAGAAAACAAAAGAGATGTGTAAACTTCATTCATTATGGGATGTGAGCTGGATCCTGTATTGTAAAATAGTCCTACATAGGACATTATTTATACCATTGCATAAATTGAAATAAGGACTGCAGATTAGAATAAAGTAGTATGTTACTTTATTATATATTATACAGTTGTATTATATAATATAATGCTTAATAAATGGTCATATTATATATTAAATTTCCTGAATTTATTAATTTTACTGCAGCTATTTAAGAAAAAAATTGTTTTTAGCAAATCAAAATTGAAACATTACAAGGTTAAAGTGCAATGATGCCTGAAATGTGGCATCATATGATAAAGAAAAAGTGTACATATCACACACATGCTGTACAGATATATATGTGGGGAGAGAGGGAGAGATTACAAAGAAAATGAGCTCGTAATTAGTAAAACTGCTTAAGGGAGATTTTATTCTTACAACCTATCCAAAGTTTGAAAATTATTTCAAAATAAAATGTTAAATAATTACAAGCTAGTTTCCATTGTGTTTAAACAAAATTTTCATTTCTTTGACATTTTATTTCAAATCAGTGCTCTGGTTTTTGGAGTAGAGAAAAAAGGTGGAGGTAAAAAGTAATTTAATTATTGTTGGTGAGAAGGAAGAGAGAGAAGTCAACTTTTATATAATAAAAACTCATGAAAATTTTTAATAAACAAAGGGAAAATCGTGAGAATGGTGGGAGCAGAGAGGTCAGAAAAGGCTGTAATAAAAAAATTTATCTTGGATTAGAAGAGGGATTCAAGATTTAAGGAGGCAGTGATAAACAATTTATAATTTTGTCTTTCTCTATATTCTTTTTGATTCTCTTTGAGAACTGGAAATTATTCTAGTGCTATGAATTTCACCTATTCATGAATTGAAAACTAAACTATTATCTTTCTAACCAAATCTTATTATGTAAACTCTAGCATAAATTTCATTTTTTAAATCCAATTCAAAGTTTTCCAGTAAATTGAAGTTTCTCCATTGTCACCTGTTTTTTTTAATTGTTGTTGTTGTTTGTTTGTTTGTTTTAACCCCCCTAGTTGTGATCCAACCACATGGGAGTGAAACAGGAGGAAGTGAGAGGAATTATACAGACAAAATTGAAAGGGAGACTGGTGATGCTCCTTCTTTATCAATCTTGGTTTAGAGCAGCCATCTATTCTTAACTCTTCAGGCCTTATTCCTGTACTACGCACTACAAACTTGTCACTGCTTCTCTCATATTCCCCCAAACATCCAGGACATTGTCATTTCTTTATGAATTCAAGCCAGTTATTTTATAGACTATCTACCGGGTCACTGAGTTTCCTATTTCTCTTCATCAGACATGAGGACACTCTAAAGCCAGTGGCTTTCTCTTAACTTTCCTTGATTTTTTAGGGACATGTGACATTTTATAATAATCTATTATATCCCACAGAGTCACCAGACTTTGGAGAAAAGGTATTTCATACATTTTATGAACACACACATTTTTCCTTCCTTGTAATTCTCCCTTTGTTGAGGTCCCAGTGGAAAGTGGTAGCCTTTATCTATGATGTGGTCTTCCTTGTTCTTCCCTTTTCTATGTAATCTTCCCAAAGACCTGTCCGGATTATTTCTTTTTGGTTGATAACCTTTTCGTTTATAATCAACATATCCCTCCCCCATTCTCAACACACACTATACACGCATAATGTGTTGTTGTTTTTTTTAAGTGTAAACCGTGCTGAGTCCGCCATATGCTTATCCTCTTGGATTAAACAACAAATCCATTTTCATTCTCAAACCTTACCTCTTTAAAATCTAGTCATTTGATATCAGCTACCTGTTCCTGCTTTTTGAACTTTACAAAATCTATTAATATATTCAGTGACTTCTTCTTCTTCTTCTTCTTCTTTTTTTTTTTTTGAATGTGCTCTTCCTTTTCTAGAGAAAATAATCTCTCTTTACCCATGGCAGACATTGGTCTAATGAGGTCCAGGAATGAATGTATCAGAAACAGCACCTATAAAACTACTTCAATATTACCGAAAGTTCTATCTCATTTCTCAACTTATAATGTAACTTCTATTTATTTCATCAACATACTTATCATACTTACTTTTTGCCAGACAAAATGCAAGGCAAATTTAGATGAATAAACCATAGTTTCTGTCCTTTTGGTTATCTATGATAAACATAGAGGAAAAATGTGTTCACAGTAGCTCAAAGAATAGATCTTAATCACAGCTGGGAAGTACTGCTAGGGGTCAGCTTAGGAGTGGCTTCCAGAGGAAATCTGATACTCTGCCTTTCAAGCGAGACTGTGCTGGAGCAACCACTGCACCCTAAGCAGGGCTTGTGTGTTCTACAAGTTTCTTATAATCCATAAGACATAAAGCTTCAGAGTTTGTTTCATCAACCTACCTCTGAGCACTACTGAACAGCAGTGATAGAAACATAGTCACCAGAAATACAGTCCTTTTATTTAACTGATCTAGCAATATTGAAACAATATTCATCATAGCACAGTTCTACTGAGCTGCGCATGTACAGAAAATAGAAGACAGCAGGATACCCAACTGCTGCTGTAAAGTGAGCTGAAATAGGGGTAATCGCAAGCAGAGAGGGCAGCACAAACATGTTAGGAATTCATAGAAGCACAGCCTCAAGCAACGTAGCATAACAATATATGAGAAGGGGCATGCTGTTGAAGGAATGAAAGAAGAAACTTGTTCTTAAAAAATCTATTTCTGATGACACTGGACACAGTATTTTGTAGCTATATGCAGCTCTATTCTTCTCTAGTTTTAAATGACAAAGATTAGTATGGACGTCAAACCCTGTCGGAAAGCATACGTGCTCTTATCTAGGGTATTTGAGTTATCTTATAGTTATTTTTACTTACTGTTTCCTAGCTAAATTAACAACTATTTTTCATGACAGACAAAAAACTGAAATTCTATGAATTTCTTAAAAGCTATTGCAAGTTTAATTTGGAGGAGTAAGTTATGCCTTTACACACATAGACACATGCACACACTCTAGACTTGGAAATATTATTTTAGCAAAAATAAGGAATCTAAGAAAGGAAAGAACAGTGAGGAGAGGGTACTTTTGCTTATGCTGTCACAGCACCACTACAAAGTAACAAACCTGCTTTTTGAGGGTGGTGCATGAAAATCATTCTAATTATTTAAGGCACATATATTAATTCATTCAACAAGTATTTATCCTGTGTGATATGCATATAGTGTGCTACTCACACTTGGAGACAAAGGATATAGACAAAGAATATTGGTATGCATGATAGGAGCTTTTGACTTTCCTTCCAGATTTTAACTCTCGGTAGGTAAAGGAAGTACACTTATTCCATGCAGGCAGTGTTGCTCACTCAATATAATAAGAAGTACTTAGCTCTCACAGACTAAAATTCTGGCAAACATCCATTGAACCTTAGAGCGACTTCCAGAATCACAATGACGTTAGATACAGAATCAACAGTAAATCATTATGATGAAAGTATCCTTTTTATTTTTTTCCCTGCTTGTAGAAAATTTTGTGACAAAGGTGAGCTAAAAGGTTGTAAATGAAAGAAAATGTAAGGGAATTAAACAGCAAGTAAATAATTAGAAGTGATAATTTAATTTAAAAGGATTACACTGGCACATGAAGGCTTTTCAAGGTCAATTCTTCAGATAGTTCAATTTCAGTGTATTTTTTTAGTTGATTCGATTGAGGTCATTTAAAATTTTGCAAGTTGGCTTTTTTTATTCTCTAAAGAATTAATGAGGTACAGTTTAATTGAACTACCTGAAAAGGTAGTGAATTTGATTATAAAAGCACATAGACAATTACTCTGCTTATGTTAGCTGAACAACATTCACTTCGGTGATGATTTTATGCACACTCCAGGTTCCTTATTAAGCTGTGTAGCCATTGCCTCAGTTGGACTATTTATCAATTTCTATTGGAGAGAGGAATTATTATTTAAAAAGAGAAGAAAACAAGTGAAGGAGTGGTCTCCCCCTGTCTGACTGTAACCCTAGGGACTTTGTTTGCAGCAACTTTGAATTAATTACAAAGCATAAAACTTCCACATTCTTTTTGAATAAATAGAATTATTTTCGTTTTGTAATAAAACTCCTGTCCATCTCAGTACCGGGTGAACTTTTCAGATTCTGCAAAGATCAAAGGTCAAGGCTACAAATCATCATTTTTTTTCAAAGTCAGTTTCCATAGCCTGCGGGTTTTATTATTCAGCCTAGAGTGGACAGGTTTCAGAGCTTAATGGAACTACAGGAATAGAATTTTTAAAAACCCAAAATGCTAATGGGACAAACATCACTGTTTAAACTGTATTGAATTGTTATTTTTTGCATGCCTTTCTTATTAATTACTTACATATGAATAAAAATACTGTTTCTGATTTCATTCCATCAATCCATACAGAAAAACTCTACTTGGGAAAGTTCTACTCAGAGTAAAAACCATTATTCAGCTAAACACTTATTCTTGGGTTTCGTGTTTATGTCACTTGAAAGAGATTGCCATGCCTGAGTGAACTAGACAATAAGTCAGAAACTGTCAGCCTTATTAAATTTGGCTAGTGTCTTTGCTCCATTGCTGAATGCTTCCTGGTTGAAATCAACCCCGTGAGAAGGAGGGTTATTCTTAAGGTGATTGAAATAATAAACTTTTGTGCTGGCAAACTGGTACCCTATGTTGTCCATTCTTTAAGTAAAAACCAAATTCAGTGTTACAAATTTGAAGAAAATGTTTGACTCTAAGACGATTATATTTGTAGTATTTATTGTTTTGCCCTAGTCAGTAAGATTTATTCCTTAATAAAGCTTTTAGTATTTTAAAAGTGTACAAAACTTCTTTGAACTGTTATAATTTCATTTAATTACCCTTCTTAGAGAATATATATACTAACAAAAGAGTAAAATATCAGTGTTTTTTGCAAGTATCGGTTTTAATATTCAAAATTCCAAAAATTTTAGAAACTTAATCAAGATACTAGATTTTATCAATAAAATGATGGTGAGTGTTGGATCCCATCAGATCCATCAAATATCATCCTCGTTGTTTTTGATATCTCCATGATCTATTCATATTTGTTTCACACTCAAGTGAAATAATATTGTACTCAAAAATTTGTGGTAAATATCTTTTCTCTTCTATCAGGCCTTAATTAATGATGTCATTTATTTTAACTTTGTCTCAAGTTCTTCATTTTCAGCCAATAGTCATTTATTTTGACCTCTCCTTAAGGTTTTCCACAATTTTTCTAAATCTGTCTTCTTCATGTGACTGATAAAGGAACATAATACTCATAAAACTGTACAATTCTGAACAAAATGAGAGGCTTTCTCAGAAAATTCATCCTATCTTCTTTTTCATATGCATTCCTGGAAAAATGTTAATCTTTAATCTAAATGTGTTCAATTTATTTGCTCTTATTATCCTAGGCCAGGTCATCATTATCCATTACCTTAGACTCTGGAAACAATTCCCTAAAGTGCTACCTGCCCCTCCACCACTCACAACCCCTTTTTATGTACTTATTCACTGCTACTGCCAATGCTCAATATTCTCCATAGCCGTCTGCCAAAATCAGAGTACGACTTCAGCCTGGCATTCAAGGTTGACCTCATCCTCTGCCAAGTCCGTCTGTTTTATCTTACTGTTCTTTTCTTCACTACCTAATATGCAAAAAGATAAGTCATATAATACATTGATTTGCAAGAACCTCATTCCTTTTATAATAGTATTTTTCTGTACTTGGAAATCACTATTACTCATTTCAATCTGCTGGAAACATTACAATTCCACCAGGGCTTGTACAAATACAATCTATATGCTGATGTTTTCCCCAGGCAGAAATTATCTGACTTTTCAACTCCAATATTTTGTGTGTGACATATAAAATTTAGTACATTCTATTTTGATAATTTAAATATACATTATAATTCTTTTTCACAACTGAAAGTTTTCAACTAGAAATAATGATATTCACTTAATTTTTAGCTTTCCATTTGTACTTTATGAATAGCACATTTGAAATAGTATTTTTAAAATAATTGCTGAGCCTTAATAAATGATTTAATTAATTTAGTCTGCAAGTATTAGTGAAGTACCTGTTAAATTAATATGAAAAATAATCATAAGTTAACAATAACAATAATATAAAACTATATATATTCATAGCTAATATATATTGAACTGCTATTCTGTCAGGAAGTGTTTTTAGTGCTTTACATGTGTCAAGTGATGCTTGTCCTCAAAAATAATTGATATGAGTAATACTACCCCTATTTTATAGATAAGGACATAAAGTTACTCCTTTAAGGGGCACAAACCTAATATTTAGGAAAGTGGGTGTTTGAACTTACATCTATTTGACGTCAAAGATTGTGCCCTTATTTGTTGTCTAGGAATCAAATCAGTACTACACAGACTCTTGGAAATGTATTTAACACATTAACTGCTACATGAGTCATGCTAGTTTTGAGCCCTGACCTCATGAAGCATATATAACTCACACGTCACACCCTGCGAGACACGTGGTGCCCAGGCAACATACTCTGCCATGCCATCGCACGCATGTGATGTGATGGGTGGTCCCTGGGCAAAACCCCGCAGTTGGTTCGTGTCAATCTTACTTGTTGATGTTTTTATTGTTACAATTAATATTGACAAATTTAATTGCATATAACTCACATACAGAAAATAATAAAAAATAGCAAAATTTTATTAAAATAGAAAGGACTGTTTTGTTTTTGAAGTTTTTATTCTATTTTCATAATAAAACATCATGGCCCCACAAAAAAAAAATTTTGTTTCTGGTGTGGCAGTCAATTTGTTAATGGGAAAAGATATATTAAATCACAGTCAAATAATATTAATAAATAACTGCTCAAGTAAATGCATGAAAATCCAAATGGTGAAAAGTCAGTGTAAATTGATGTGATCAAAAATCTTCATGGAATATATGAGCATTTAGATGGGCTTGAAAAATTAGATTTAAATATGGATTAGAAGGTGATACGTGAGAACAGGAAGATACTTTCAGTGTCATTCATTGTACAAGTAGAGGCACAGACTACTAAAAATAAAACATGCTCATGAACAATGACAGATTCAATTGTAAATGATTTATGATTAGTCCAGCATGAATATGGAAAGGTTCTTTTATCTCAAACCAAATAATGAAGATATTGCACCCACATCCATTGTAATTATGATCTAAGCACACACATTTCAAATACCTCTCTTTTTAAGTTTTGGTTTTGATTGTAGGAAGATTTGATAATAATTATTGTGCAGCCAAATAGATAAATCCTGTATTAGTGTGCTCAGGCTGTCAAAACAAATGACTGGATGGCTTAAACAACAAAAATTTATTTTGCATAATTCCAGAGGCTAGAAGTCCAAGACCAAGGTACTAGCATGGTTAGTTTCTGGCCAGGCCTCACTCCTCAGTTTATACGAGGAGTTCCTTCTTGCTATGTCTTTTCTGTTTGTGTTAGCAGAGGAGGGAGTTCTGGTGTTTCTTTCTCTTCTTATAAGGACACCATTCACGTAGAATTAGGTCCTTATGCTTATAAACATTTAATTTGAACTATCTCCTTAGTGGCCCTATCTCCAAATCGGAGTTTAGGACTTCAGCATGAATTTAGGGGGACACACTTCAGTCTATGCACGTCTGGTCTTCAGATACTTACTTTGTCCAGAGATTACAAAATGGGAGAACAATCATCTGTGATAATATCCGTATATGTATATTCTCCATGCCTAGGAAGCATGCTCAGAAAAGTTGCATACTAAAATAATAACAGTATATGAGTCAACAGCTGTTCAACAGACTCATAATGTAAGTATCAAAGAAAATAGTAAGAATATGAAAGTCTCAAATTAAGCAATGATTTACTGCTTGATGTCAAATTTTTTAAAAAAATCTTTATATTCCTTTTATAGTCAGAAATCAAGAGTTAAAGTTTATCATATATTAATAAATATCAATAAGTTGGAAGAATATTTGAAAAGTCCATTATTTTCACAAGAGTATTTAGATTTTGTTCCTTTTTCAGTGTGAAAAATTTTAGAATTACATGAGAAATTCTAATTAATTGTGGTGCTTATATAATTAACACTCATAGACATCCTAATAATTTTAAAAAATCAAATAATCTCCAAACTATAAAATATAGAAACATCTGTCACCTTGTAATTTTGGGTACAACCATCAATTTATTTTTTTTCTTTTCCTTTCCGTATAGCAACAGTTATTTACTAAATTTGACATAAAATTTGGATAAAAATACATATCTCAGTACTAATACCTTTAATTCCTTTAATTAATCTAACCAATGAAAAACTAAATTGTACTTGAACACAAAATAAAATTTATTTCGTTTATCCATGTATAGCACAATTAATTTATGCTAACTCAAATGTCCCTTTCTGTTTTAAGAAATAAAACTTAATGATATTTCCAATATCAATGGAATTAACAAGGAATCAAGTGTTCAAATTAAGCTGCTTAGTTTTCCTTCTCAGTCTAAAGTCTGATTTAATCTTATTTCACTCTATTGAAACAAAAGATAAAAAAAGTATAACATTGTGAAGACCTTAATTTGATGCTGATTTGTGGTGACATTTTATCAATACATTTTTCTTTCCCTCTCTTTTCTTATTAAGCCATTATTTCTAGTTGTGCTCTTTGTTTCAAGATTAATTATAATCACCGTTTTTAGGGATGCTCCTATGCTAACAAAAATAAAATAAGAGTAAAACCATAAAATTTTAAATTCTACCAATTTTGTATTTGACATAAATTAAGCAGAGTATAAAGAGAATTTCACCTTAGCTTAACAAATTTTATATAAAAAGTATAATAATATAAACACAATAAAAATAATAGTGTTTTAGCTTCACAAGAGAACAAACTACTCTTAGGCATACTGAAGCTCTAGCTAGCTCTTTCCTCCCTACACAATTTGTACAATGTAGAGAAAGTATTTAATCTCTCTGTGTGTATATAAATATGCCAAATAAAAATCATACATTTGTATATTTGTATATGCATAATATATTTATGTATTTGTATAAACTCTTACGTATGCAAGTATGTATTAAATGTATGCAGACATATGACAAAGTAGAAAATATTCTACTTTTTCTATTATTTGTTCATTAAATTTAAAACTCTAAGCTTCAAAAAATCCAAATAAGGAAAGAGAGATAAATTGGGTTTTACTACTTAATAAATTTTGTTTATCAAAAAATGCCATTAAGAAAGTGAAATACCCAAGTCACAGTGTGGGAAAGAAATTAGCCATAGTTAAAACCTACAAAGAACTTGTTTATAAATTATAAAAAGAATTGCTTCAAAACAAGAAAAAGAATTTTAATACAATTTTTAATACAATTAAGTTTTCATTGTATTAACTTTTAATACAATTAAGTTCTAAATATGCACAGTACACATGAGATGCCAAAATAGTCAGAATATATGAGGTGTGATCAGCATCATTAGTCATCAGAGAAATGTAAAATAAAACCTTTGTTTAATAGATAAAAAATATATATTTAATAAATAATCAGATACTACATACTTATAAGAATGTTCTTATAAGAATGACTGAGATTAAACTACTGAAAATACTGATTTTGAGCAAATATATTGGACAATTGAAAATCTTCCAGTATTTGTGACAATGCAAATTGATACAATCCTCTTGAGAAATATTTGATATTATTAAATAAAATTAATCATATATGTATGATAAGGTCCAGCAATGCAGCTCCTGGGATAGCCCAAGAGAAATGAGTGTCTAGGTATGCTAAAAATATGTACAAAGATACTCATAATTGCCTCATATTGTGAATTTAAATGCTCTTAGTGTTTTTTTATCAAGCAGACACAAACTAAACAAATTGGTTTATTTATGCAATGAAAACAGCAACGAAAAACAAAGAGCTGCTGATACATGCAACTAGATGAATCCCACAGATGTGGTGTTGAGAAAAAGAAGTCAGACACAAAGCAATAGAACCTGCATGATTTTTTTATATTAAGTTTTAAAATAGACAGAGTATTCTATGAAGATGGAGAATATTCGTTACCCTTGGGGAGAAATATTAATTGCTAGGGATCATTAGGGTGCATTCTGAAATGCCAGAAATAGTCTGCATCTTGATCTAGGTAGAGTTTTCATGGAATATACACATCTTATCTTAGCTGTACATGAATTGGACACTGAAGATTTCTGTATACGGCTTCATGTAAGTTATCCTTCAATTTTAAAAAATAAAAGAATATAAACAAGTCCAAAAGTCTTTCATTTGTCAGAATGTGGAGTAGTCTAAATATTGAAATGAAAACACACACATGTGTACATATATACACACACGTACACATATACACACACGTACACATACATATATATGTGTGTGTATATATATATATAAGCATTTATTCGTTATTCTTTTCTCTCATTTATAATTAGTGTTCATCTTTTTTTATTCATATGGTCATGGACATTTTACCCAACCTTACTAAATTTGTTATCTATTAAGTGATTATAATATTTTTCCTGTTTTCTGAACAAATAGAGTTGTTGTGGTAATCAAATGAAATAATAATATAACCTTAACATTTGTTGATCTTCACCTATGTACCAGGGACTATGCTTGGGGTGACCTATGTACAGTCATGTGCCATGTAACGATGTTTCTGTCAATGACAGACCACAGATACAATGTGGTCCTATAAGATTATAATACTGTATTTTTACTGTACTTTTTCTATGTTTAGATAAGTTTAGATACATATTTACCATTTTGTTACAATTTCCTACAGTATTCAGTACAGTAACATGCTGTACAGGTTTGCAGCCGAGGAACAATAGGCTGTACCATATAGCCCAGGTCTGTAGTAGGCTACACCATCTAGGTCTGTATAATTACTCTCTATGCTGCTCACACAATGACACGATCACCTACTGAAGCATTTTTCAGAATACTCCTGTTGTTAACAACATTTATAAAAGCAAAATAATCCATTTCAGATTCATGTATTCATTTAGTTGTTTTGTCTCTTTTTAGTCTCCTTCAATCATAAAGTTTCTCAGTCTTCTTTTGACTTTTATGCTCTTGACACTTTTGAATGACTTATTTTGTAGAAGTTCTTCAATTTGGGCTTATCTGATCTTTCTTCATAATTAAATTCAGGTTAGGTATTTTTAGAAGAAATACCATGCAAGTTGATATCTATGTGTAGGATGATATTAAAATATTGTCAACCTTTCTTCCCTCCTACTTTTTTCAAGGATTTGGTTCAATTTGCTCCCCTCACATTTCTCCCAAGAAGCCCCTATCCAACTGTAAAGGATCTTTTGTAGTTTGAGACACAGAAACTGTAGTAAGGAAGAGATTGAGGGGAGTTAAGTGGAAAGGCCAGAGGGAAAAGGGAAAGGATGTGAGAGAAGATTTAGAAAGAATTTTGAAGAATGACCTTCAAAGTATGAGAAAAATTTTCAGAAAAGTGACTACTTTTTAGAAAAATTAAGTGATCTTTGCTGTGGTCTTTGCATATCATTAATAGTGTTTGGGAAATGCAAAGGAAAAACTTGCTTACATGAAAATTTACTTAATCGTTGAATTGTCTTCTTTTGTTCATAACACTTCTTTAATATTAAAGCCTATCAGATAATTATTATACCCACAATAAAGCTTCAAATACATTAATAATATTTCTATTTTTTCTGACAAGACAACTGACACTTTGAATATTTTAATAATACTTCAAAGGTTATTCGGCCAGTACAAGACATTTAAGCCCAAGCCTATAAATCTCTAATAACATTTTCCTTGAGTGCATAATGGCTTTTGTTTAAATTATTTCATAAATTGCAAAGTACATACAATACTATTTTCCTCAAAAAAAAAAGTATAAGAACAAAATTAAAAAGGAGTTCTATAACAAGTTATTATTTTTTTTTTTTCTCTTTTGAGACGGAATCTTGCTTTGTTGCCTGGGCTAGAGTGCCGGGGCACCAGCCTAGCTCACAGCAACCTCAAACTCCTGGTCTCAATCCATCCTCCTCCCTAAGCCTCCCAAGTAGCTGGGAACACACATAATTACGCTGTGAAACAAACCATCTAGAAATTCAGTGACTTGAAACACTGAATTTGTGTTCATAAGCACACATTTGTGCATTGGTAGATATCAGCTGCTCCTCTATAGATTTTGTTCCTTATGGAAGATGGGGCCTGGGGCACCTTTCGTTCTCCTTGAAATACAAAGATACCAAGTCTGTTTACTCTTCCAAGCACATTTGCAACCTCTGCTTGAATCAAGTCTTCCTGATTCATAGTAGTTAGAACACAGTGGTCAGAACATTAGTCAGAGGCTAAATATTCATGGTTCTTTTAGTAAGAAAGTAAGACAAGTGAGTATTAGGGGCAATCAGCAGTCAATACCACCTTGGTACCACCAGGTCTTCATCACAGAGTCACCGACAAATACACAACTCAAAAAATTATACAATGATAGCAAAGTCACGCAATGTCAAAACAACTAAAAAATAATGTTGAGATGCAAATGACCTATCTTTTTTATCCTTATTGAGGGAAGAATATTTTGATATTAGAAATGTGGCCTGGGAAGGTACAATTTCTTAATATTTGTTGTTATAAAAAGATTCATGGAATATTGATTTACATTCTTTGAAGGTGTATGTATGTATGTGTGTTCACACACGTACATATGTATGTGTTTGTCCTGGTTATAATATTTTCATGGATGCTTTGTATTTCATAGACATTTTACTGTTCATTTAATTATTAAAGTGTCTTACTATCCTCTTAATTGGTAACATCAATTATTTCCACAATAATCTAAGAGTTCAAGGTCTCTACATTGCAAAACTCTGAGGTGTACTAACCACTCAGTTCTCCTTCAGGGCTTGCCATTCACATATCATAGAAAGTGACCAGACTTGTGCAACACTGTGATCCTAAAACCACAGCATCAAATTCGTAAGAACACTGTTGGAGAAATAATGTTTAGTCAAGATTTTGAGAATAATCTGTAGTTCATTGATTCTAAACTTTAGCCTTGCGTCACACCAGACTATCAAAGACAACATTATTTTGCCTCAAAATATGAGTGTTTCTTTTTTTCACTTTATTTAGTATCAGTATATATTCAAAAAAATAAGATTCTCTATAAAAAGTGCAACAGAGATATCTGATTATCACTCCATTAGATCCATCATTTCCTTCCCTCACAATCAAAATGCAGGACTCAACATCTTTTTCCATTCCCAAGAAGGATTTTACACACACACACACACACACACACACACGTGCGCATCTTACATGATGTAAAGATTCTTTGGGAGATGGTATAATTTTACATGCCACAACCACTGTGGAAAAATATATGTATGTTTCCATTTTGATGTTTTTCCACATACCTTTTCTCAATACTAGTAAAAGAGAGTTCACTGCCTTTGCTCTTTTTCCCTCCAAGGTGTGATTCTTAACTTGTATAAGGTTTCTTTTCATATCCTGTCTCTGCTTTCTCATAGTGAAGGAGTGAGGAGGAAATCCTACTGGGCCCTAAACTTCTTACTCAACTCCTCCAAATATAAATCTAAGTATGAAGACTTGTGTTTTGGAGATGGCAAAGTTGTGTTAGAAATATTAAAGTTGGTGAGGATTTTTTACTGCTATACTTGCAATGTATTTATTGTGCAGGTGTTGCTAAAGGTTTTATTTACTAAACCAGAGACAGTACTTTTTAATGAAAACCTCCTAGAAAACATTTTCTCAAGTCTCATTGCTGGAACACCTCTGCTGAACCACTGTTAGCTTTAATGCCATAATGTGAATCTTTGAAGTACCTGTGGTTCCCCTTTTAGCAGACTTCTAGGCTATAGAAAAGCAAAAATGTGGCCCATCTTTAGGAAAATATGACTCCTTTTCTTCTCACAGAATAACATTAGTTAAGCTAAAAATACATCTTATAGGGCATCTCAAATATGATCTTTTTTTCCAGCATATATTTATTGAGGTTAGCATGCTAACCCATGGGGTTTCAGTAGACACAAAACAATCAAGGTTCCTTGAACTTGGATTCGGGTGGGAAAAAAGTAGTCTATAAACAAATACATAAGAAACAAAGTAAGTTCAGAAAGTATGAAATGCTAAGACTTTGATAATTATGCCATAAAGTGCAGGCATAAAATATCTATCCTCTTTCCTTCACAGCATCCTCAGGGATAATTAAGGGCTAGTAAATTAAGGGCTTTGATGCTTTTTTTCCCCCATCTTTTTCTGTAGTTAGCAAAAATACAGGGCTTGAGCAGAGTAAATATCCCCTTTTTAAAGTTCTGTACTCACATCAGACCTGACTCCAATCCCTGGTGCTCTCTTATAAGGAGAGGACAGTCGCACAGTGAATGTAGAGACAGAGGTTAGCAGCCGAGGAATGCCAGCAACCACCAGGAGCTAAGAGAGAAGCACAGAACAGATTTTTCCTTTTTCTTTTTTCTTTTGTTTCCCTTCTCTCTCTCTTTCTCTCTCGCTCTCTCGCTCTCTTGCTCTCTCTGAGCACTATCTGAAACTTACTGGTATTATCTTAGAGAAACAAAACCAATTAGGATGAGTCACAGTAATAGTTAATACACTAAGCATATTGCTAAATGCTTTATTAGGATGGTCTTACTTAACTATTCCCAAGACCTGGTGAGGAATGTTCTATAATTTTTTCTACTTTATCAATAAAGAGATGATTAGAGATGTTACATAACTTGCTGGCAGTTACAAAGTTTGCATACGGTGGAACTGTCCTGGATCATGTGCAAACAAGTTCAAGCTCTTAACGATCATACTATCTTGTCTGTCAGGACATGGTTTGCAAAGTTCACGTATCTAAAAAGTAACCTGAAATTATTTTAACATTATTTTGTAAAGTAGGGGGATGAGAAAAGACTATAATATAAATGCTGATAGTGGAAATGAATCTTTTTACCGTGATGTGGGAAAAAAGGCCTGAGAGGGTCTCGCTCTTCTATGGCACACATTCTATGCTGTTGAACCAGTATGTGAGATGATAATCTCATGTAAGAGTCACAACACATATAAAACTTTTTTTTCTTGTGGAATTGAGTTCCTTGTTACTGAAATCAGGACAAAATTCTCATGGAAACCCTATAAAAAAGTAATTTTTTCAGTCCTCTACTAATAACTTTTAAGCACATTATAGATTGTTAATTAGAAGGAAGATGGGTAACTTGCACATGAAGGGGAAATTTTCATACTGCTTATTTCAGGAAAAAATGCCCATCTACATGCACACTAAACTTCACATATTATCTGCCAATAAACAAACAAACAAAAAATAGCTACCATAGCCATATAATTCCTGCCCATTCCCAGGAAGCACTGTATTAGTCCTAAATATTTTAGTCAAGAGATAAAATATCACCATGAAAAGAATAGAGGGTTTATGGTTAGAGGACATGAACTATTATGTTTCCCAGCACTTGATCGAGGGCTAGCACTGGTTGAGAATGAAATGCTCTCTAGTATATAGTGAAATAAGGAAAATAAGAGTGATGTACTGAATTCTTATGGCAGACATTGTTAACCATAAACCGGATGCCCATTTCCCCTTTCTGTTTGCTAACCAAATCTTAATTTTGTTATAGTTCCTGAAATGTCCTATTAAAACTTTTACATTCCCAGAGTTCATTGTGAATAGAGTTGATCATGTGATCAATGTGATTAATGTGACATTCGCAAAAGTGGCTAGAGCTTCTGAGAAAACATACAGTTAAAATGTGTCCCACACATTTCCCTTTTATTCTATTTAAAATGTGGAGGCAATGCCTGGCGATGGACCAACCATGTTGAAACAATCAGAACTAAATTTTGTAGAGAATGAAGCTAAAAAAACTAGAGTTCTTAAAGAGTGCCTTTGAATAACTGCACTCTACCTGAACTATGTCCTCCAGATACCGTTTCTATGAAAAAAAAAATAAGTTACTCCTAATACAGCTCTTCATTAAGCCAAACGCAGTCCATGTGAAGTACTGATTTCATTTTGAGAGTTTTAAAATATTTTTATAAAAAAATCAGTTACAGATTGAATTCCTTATTCTACTACTTTCCCCTTCTCACTACTGCACAGGACTAGTCCTAAAAAAGAAGAAAAAACAGTAAGAATAGACAATGGGCTTTGGTTATTTGTCTTTTCCTGCTCTAATGTGGAAAGCACAACATTGAAAAGATGAAGTTATCCTCAAATTTTAAATATATTTCATTGAAATAGATAATCCTAGGACCACTAGGCTGAGTTTCCAGGTTTTCTGCTTGCCACCTCAGTCATCTCTAGCAAGTCCACTGACTCCAATTCCCGCTAGTAAAATACACATGCTATGTATTCAACTCACAAGAATACTGTGAAGATCAAGTGAGGTAAAGGATTTTATAATCCATAAAGCATTAAGGAGCTTTTCATAGTTATTTCCAACAGAATACATGTCACAGCAATCACATTCCATTCTAAATCTGTGCATGAATGAAATAAATGCCATAAACACCAACAAATGTGATTCCAGTATATTCCACAGTCAGATTGTAATTATATGTCCTCGTTTATGATTCTGTAGAACTTTCAGCATGAATGTAACCAGCTCAATGTGTCCCTTTGCATTATAATGGTCATAATTCTAATGAAGAAAAAGGACATCTGTTCACATAAATTCTGTAATGCTCAGGCATGTGGCTTAAGCCAAAATGTTTTGGAAACAATGCAGCATATCCCCTTGTAATAACATTCATGGTTAAATGTCCTGGGAGTGGTAACCCAGTATGTTTGAATATCTCAGAAGACTCTTGGAGGGGAAATAACAGAACTGGCCACCTGATCTGCAGTCTTTGATGAAAAAGATGTTTGGACATATACATGATGTTAACATGGATGGAAATGTAAAATAGGGTCTGTGGAAGTAAGCTTATATAATCAAAAAAGAAGCAAGAAAGAAGAAGTAAATTGTACACAGTTCCCCTCAAGAGGTTTCCTTATGTTACTACTAAAAAGGTGCTTACGCAGGGTTTGTCCGGCATGGGAACCTCACAGACGACTGTGGTGACATCTCTGCCTCCGTAATTCTCTACACATTTCAAGGGAAAGGAGGGAAGAAGAATCTGAACAATCATTTTACAAGAAAGCTTTCTGGTCAAAGACATTTTCTGAATAGAAAGCGGATTTTTCTAAAGTGAAAGCGGCTCAATCAAGACACAGCAGACCTACCCAGCTAGACCCTTGCTGTTTTTAAAGTGATTAAGCCTCTGGGAATAAGCTTATGTGCCTTTCTTCACATGTCACACTGAATTTGTTTGGGAAATGTTTAAGCTTTAATGCACAGTCTTCCTCATCGTTAGTAACATTTTCTTGGCTATCTAAAAGAAACTCCGTACAAATACCAATCCCATTAAAGATTTAAGGAAATATGGCACTTGCCTTCCAGGACAATGGTTCTTAAACTTTAATGTACAAAAGCCTCACATGAGAATCTCTCTCAATACTGTCACGCTCTTCTTGCGGAGAGGAAATTACCACAGGTGATTCAATCAGGGAGCCTAGAGAAGATACTTAAAAAAAAAAAAAAAAGCCCACTGGGATTAGGTGGTATCTCATTGTGGTTTTGATTTGCATTTCTCTAATGATTAGAGATGTTGAACATTTTTTTATATGTTTGCTGGCCATTATTCTGTCTTCTTTGGAAAAGTTTCTGTTCAAAAAATCCCAAAACAACAAATGCTGGCGAGGATGTGGAGAGACAGGAACACTCTTACACTGCTGGTAGGACTGCAAATTAGTGCAACCTTTGGAAAAGAATTTGGAGATTCCTCAAAGAGCTAAAATTAGAATTACCATTCGATCCAGCAATAGCATTATTAGGCATCTACCCAAAAGAGCATAAGACATTCTATTATAAAGACATCTGCACCCAAATGTTTATGGCAGCACTATTCACTATTGCTAGGTCATGGAAACAACCCAAGTGCCCGTCAATGCATGAGTGGATTATTAAAATTTGGTATATGTTTACAATGGAATATTATTCAATTTTAAGAAACGACAGTGAGCTAGCACCACTTATATTTTCCTGGATTAAGCTTGAGCCCATTATTGAAAGTGAGGTGACACAAGACCCGAAGAATGGGCCCCACATGTACTTGCCATCAAATTGGTACTGACTGATTAACACTATGGTGCTCAAATGGTGGTGGTGTTCACCAGGGATCCGGGGGTTGGGTGGGGTAGACCCACATCTGAGGGATGTGGTGAGCATTGTGAAGGGGAGGGGCATGCTTGAAATGTATTTGGGGATGGGTATTAGGGGTCTCAATAAGGGGAAGGAAATCCTCTAAA
>CAUYRT010005913.1:0-32731 GCA_963574885.1 Lepilemur ruficaudatus
CAGCCCTCCAAGAAGTACTCAAAACAGTGTTACCCATGGATCACCACAATAAACACTCACAAATGTAAAACTACTCAAAAGCTAAAGATCAAAGGCCAGATACCACAATGGCTCAAGAGAGAAAACAAAGCAACAAAGTTCAACCCAACAGAACGAATAGAAATCTGCCCCACCTATCAATTCTCTCAATAAATGTGAACGGCTTGAACTCCCCACTCAAGAGACATAGGCTAGCCAAATGGATAAAAAAAATACAAGCCAAGTATCTGCTGTGTCTGCCAAGTATCTTCAGGAAACACATCTAACCTACAAGGATGCATTTAGACTAAAGGTAAAGGGGTCAAAAACAATATTTCAAGCCAACAGAAGCCAAAAGAAGGCTGGTGTGGCAGTTTTGATTTCAGATAACTTAGTTTTTAAATCAACAAAGGTAATAAAAGACAAAGAAGGTCACTATAGAATGGTGAAGGGTACAGTTCAACACGAAGACATAACAATTCTAAATATGTATGCGCCCAACTTAGGTGCACCCAGATTCATAAAGCAAACTCTACTTGATCTAAACAAACTGATAAACAACAACACCATAATAGCCAGAGACTTTAACACCCCACTGACAGCACAGGATAGATCCTAATGAATTCTTTAACAATCAATCTACAAGGGTATAAATGGAGAAGAATGAAAATATTTGCCTTTGTTTTTTATTCTTCCTTCTAACTGCTGTCTTCTTCCCCCTTCTCCCAACAACTATACTTCATTTCTCCTTCCTCTTCAATTATCAGCTGAAGGTCCCTGACCAATAGTAGCCACAAGATGGCAAAAATACTTATTTCTTCTCTTTTTTTTTCCCTCTTTTTGAGACAGGGTCTCTCTCTGTCACTGGGGCTGGAGTGAAGTGGCATGACCATAGCTCACAGCAACCTCACACTCCTGGGCTCAAGTGATCCTCCTGCCTCAGCCTCCTGAGTAGCTGGGAGTAGAGGCACATCCTCCTCATTTTTTCTCTCTCCACTAAAGGCTTGTGTAACAATAAAAACGTGTGTTATTTTTAAAACTTTGAAAAATATTCATATTTCAATGAAACTGCTTTGTCTAAGTAAAAATCTCCACCAAAATAATAGTATCTACCTTATGGTATCTTATACCACAGTACATTCCAGATGAATCTACCTTTTGAATGTAAAAAATCTAAATCATAAAAGTACAGAGAAAACAATGGAAGAATTTTAATAAAGTGAAATCTAGAGTGAAAAATACATTTTTGAGTATAAAAAATATTTACAAGGAAATGGCTAGTTTCTGTAATATATAAAGAAAAAACACAGTAAGCTGAGTTAAAAAAAAGTTAATAGATATGAACTGCCATTTCACAGAAAGATAATTATAAATTATCTTATAATTTATAATTATAAAGATAATTATAATGACTTTTATAATGATTTTTACATTCACTTTTAAAAACCTCTGGCAAGTGTGATTGTGGAGTATGTTTTGAAGGATGTAGGGAATCTGGTGCCTCATATATTACTGAAGAAAAATATTGGTACAAATTCTATGGAGTTTAATTAAGTTATATCTGTATAATAGGATAATATGTATAATAGAATAATACATAGTCCTTAAAAAGAAAAATAAAGCTGTTTATGCACTAATAATGAACAATATCCAAGTACACTTTGCATGCAAAAAATAATGTGCAGATTCAATAAGATGTCATTTTTTAATTTTTAAAAATTAATAATAAAAGTCTATGTGCTCAAATATATATATATATATATGCTGTTTGTCTCTGGGAAGAGATACTAGCGGAAGAAACAGATTTAGAAGAAAAACTTCATTGTCTACTTGCTTATTACTTTTGAATTTTAAATCTGTGAATAAATCACTTCTTTAAAAATTAATTAGATTTTTCAAATCTTCTCTTTGTTATGTGTTCCTAATTCTCAGATTCCCTTGATGGTAAGATATATAAAAGACTTTTGTCAAGTATTCAGAAAGAAACAAACATGTAAGAGATATTCTCCAGTTTCAGAAATATTAACATTAAAAAAAAATGTTTAAGAGTGGAGAAATGGGGTATTTAGAGTTTCAGAATCATGGACAGATCTAAGAGGAGAGATTTAAGACCATCAGAAATGTGTACCATAGGGGAGGGAACAGATGAGAGCAGCTGCCACTTTGGTTTATTGAGGAAGAACAGATTCTCTTACAGAGGATTTGGAAATGGTACAACAGCATGAGCCCTCTGCTAGGGCAAGGGTCACTGAAGTTGACACCCCAAATCACCAGGAGGTTACTGGGAGAGAATACAAAGCCAAAGGGTAATGAGGGAAGACTGAAAACAAAAATCCATTTATTTCATGATCATAATATCCTTCAGGACCATTCTTGTTTACATGATTTGTATATGTTTGTATTTTCTAGACAAATATCAATTTATTATCAAAATATGCTAAATATGGACTACCTCATTTATTCCAAGGAGACAATTACATACAGACTTACCATTCACAAACAAATAATCATATTAGATCATAATGCAACCCTGCGAGATGGGGAAAACAGGTTATTATTACTCCACTTTATAGATTAAAAGGTTTGTTATCCCTAGAGACATAAGGAGAGCAAATGGGTGGCAGGCAGGAATTTCTAATTTCTAATTTCAATCTTGTTGCCCCACCTACAGCCTTCTCTTCCGGCCTCATGATTTTTCCTCCCGTTTAACTAAGGAAACAGAGAATGAGTTTGTACAGTTTGTGAAGAAAGAGCTGTTTGTACAGAAAGAGCTATTAGGCTGCTAACTAATCAACTAAATTAAAATTTCCTTTTCCGTTTAAGAGAAATGGTAATTTAAAAATAATTTACCACATAAAAAGGTTCCAGGGATGCCTTCCCTATTTGGGCACTTCTTTAGTAGGTTTGATATCAGTCGCTGCAACAGCTAAACCCATTTCTTCATGAATTGCAAACTATATATAGAATGACAAGCCCAGAGCCCTTCCAAAAAGTGTACTTTGATTATATCATATTGAAAAGGTACAGCAATACCAGCCATATTGACCTTTGACCAACACAGTGGGTAAATGCACACTCCCTCTAGGTACAATTCCCATAGGACCTTTAATGACCAAAAGGATCAAGATATAGATTTTATGTCTCAGTGAAGGATAACAACTCTGGCCTCACAGTGCTGTTCCATGCTGAGGAATTGGCTGACATGACATAACTTCAGCCATTATTTCACCAGCCTTCTTGAGGTTTGTCTTAAATAGCTTCTCCTAGCTTCGCAGGCAGTGCTATTTTAAATAGTATGATGTCAGCATTTCAGTTATGTAGTTTAGCTGCCAGGCATTAAAAAAATTAACTGAAAATCCTAACTGGTTTTCAAATCAACACTGTCTCAGGCTGTAAAATATGTTTAATAAAATATTTAAACAAAATTTTCTATAGATGAAACAGTTTAGTACCTTCCCTTCAAAAATATCAGACAGTTAAAAAAAAATTGCTATCCTCTCTATGGCCAGGTTACAGGACAGTTGTAAATCAGGTAGGTGCTCCTAGGGTTTTTAAAGGTAATTCATTTAGTTTTAGGAGGGCTCAGGAGGGAAAAAAACTGAAAAATGCAGACTTGGCAAGCAGAAGGGCAAAAGGATGTGGATGGCATATCACCACACATTACCATTTCAAGCAAGTTAAGTGCTGAGAGTGAGAAATTGGGCAGAGGAAATAACACCATCAGCAGTAATATGTCCAAGTCTGACAGATGACAGCAGCATCCCATCATCTGAAAACCCTGGGACAAAATAACTGCTCACCCTGGGATAGCTTTGCTGGGGTGTGCCCATTAGAGCTTTGTAGCCCACTGCTGCACGTAAGAAGCACTGTGTATAAGACACTCAGATATTTCTCACAGCTCACACCCGAATGCCAATCCCAGCACCTGATGCTTCTTTGTACCAGATGTTAGGACCGTTATTTTGGTCAGAATATACCATGGAGCCTTTCATTCATATCAGTGGTTCAACTTGGTTCTTCTTTGTATTTTTTCTGCCTTTCCTACATGTTTTTTTGAGGGCAGAGAATTGATTTTGTCCATCTTTCTATTGCCCTTATTTTGGTCAGCATAATAAAATATAAGAGTTTAGAAAACTGAAGTTAATCCAATGGTATCTGCTTTTCCAGTGGCAGGGAATAGTAAAGAAGAGAAGAAAGTAACTACACAAATACCATCTGGCTTAGCCAAGGTTTAGATTTGAAAATAATTGGACTCAGAGTGCCAAAGATGTTGCAGGAAGTTTGAAGTTGACTTCAGGTAATTCTATGAATCATAACAATTCTGAAAAACAATTTCTTGTTGGGCAAAATCTGCTTTCAAGCAAACTATGTATCCCATTAGGCACCTGCAGGAAGTTCATAAGTATGTATAGACATCACAAAGTACATTGTAATAAGCAGGTGCTTGAGATAAATATTAAAGAGTAATCAAAGCCATGCCCCACAAATAGATTTCAGATGATATAGACAATTTTGCATTCTCCCTTAAAAAGCACTGGCGTCTCTTTTCAGCAGTATAACCATAGGGCAGTTACTTAACTTCTTAAAGCCTTAAATTTTCCAAATATATAAAGGGAATATGTTTATAATAGGAGAAGCATGAGAGGAGTAAATTCAATAATGTATGCAAAGGACTCAGTACCCATTATGTAAGTACTTAGTTTCTACTGTAATTATCATAAATTATCATTACTACTATGCAACCAACACACCACACACACACACACACACACACCCCAACTCCTCCTACATTTTTGGCCATGCCTTTCTACCAAATCTATGTACAACTGTATTTTTTCTTATCGTCTAAGATGTGGAATGCTCATATTTAGAAAACTAAGTCTTTTCATGATTATCTAATGCACTTTTTCCTAATGAACTTTGGTTTTAAAGGAGGTTCTTTTTACTCTTTTTGTTTTCCACTCCTTTTCAAGTTAATCTCTTTGATTTTTATAAGGGATTTTGTGGGACAGTATAATAGTTTTCTTATTTAAATACTCTTACTAAGTGTATTAAAAAAGAATACCTTTAAAATGTATTATAAATATTAAATTCTGTAAAATATATTTTCCTTTTATTTCCCACACAATAAAGAATAGGGAAGACTTTTTTTTTTCAAATTGGAGTGAGTCTGTGTAAAAGATGATTATCTACACCTGAGAAATTACAGAGTAATCATTACATAATTTTTCATACAGTATCAAGACATTTTCTATTAAGCATTTTTTAATTTTCTAAATCAAATTATACTCTTTCTTAATGAAATTATTCTTTAAAAAAAGAATAATTTTTAATACTATATAATAACAGAAATTGATACTGTAGATGCAATATATATAAACTCATTACATGTTTTAATCAAATATAGATTGGATCAGGATAAATCTGTGATAGTAAAACAAGAAAAATAATATCAAAATATTAATGGTATTATAACTAAAAACAAAAAAGTAACAATAGAGCAAAACGATAGTGATCTAACATTAAAAACCCATATGTAACATAATATACATAAATCTGTAATATGTACATAATGCATAAAATACATTTAGATTTAACAAATATGTATTGCATACCTGCTATGTGCCCGGTGCTTTCATATTGTTGTCTTTATAACACTTTAGGGAATAAATAATTATCCCTAAACTCTTTTAAAGACATCATTGCTGAGAGAGAATAAGTAAATCATCTGTGGTCACTCAGGTAGTGAAAATACCAAAATCTTGACCATAATTTCCGTTTCTAAGTCTAGTGTTCTTTACTGTTTAACCCCATGCCAGGATTCCAAAGAAATCAGCTTTCAAAATTCATCTTGAAGATCCTCTCTGACCCACATCTGGAACTCAAAGCACTTTGAGGAACTAGCATCTGCATCTTGGATTTCCCAGCCTCCAGAATTGTGGGAAATAAATGTTTGTAAAACCATGCGGTCTATGGTATTTTGTTATGGCAACCCAAGCTGACTAGTACAATGAGGTATCTGGAGTAGTAAAATTTATAGAGACATAAAATAGAGTGGTGGTTACCAGGACCTGGGCAAAGGGGGAAGTGAAGTGGGGGGTTGGGAAGTTGTTTTTAATAGATACAAGGTTGCAGTTTTGCAAGAGGAGTAAGTTCTGGAGATGGTTATACAACAATGTGTATGTACTAATACTACTGAACTGTTGTTACACTTAAAAATGGCTAAGATGGTAAATTTTATATTTATTTTACCACAATTAAAAATTTTTAAATAAATCAAAGATTTAATTATTGATTCATCTTCTCAAATCAACTCTTTTCCCAGTGTTCTCTGTCTCCATAAATGGTCACTCAGTTGCTCAGTTCACATCAAATCCTTGCAGTAATCCTTTGTTTTTCACTCTGGATTCCCCTTACGTATAATCCAATATTTTTCAGATATTAACATGCAAGAGATGACCTGGATGACTTATCACAACATAGATTTCTAGGGCTCATCTCCAGGTTTCTGATTTAGCAGGTCTGGGGTGAGGCTCAAGAATCTGCAGTTCTGCCAAGCACACAGATGAAACAAACGCTGCTGGACTGGGGCTCATGCCTTGAAAACTGCAAATGTAATCCATCAGCAAATCTTGACTGCTCAACTTCAAATGTATTCCAAAATCAACCCCTTCTCGCAACGTACGTTGCTTCCAAAAAGTCCAAGTCACCATTGTCTTTTGCCTGAGCCAAAATTATTTCTAATCTGACACTAATGCCTACTTTTTCCCCACAATCTGTCCTCCAAACAGGATAATCCTTTTAAATTTTAATCAGATGATAACATTTCTTTGCTTAAATCACTCCAACAGTTTCTCATCACACCTAGAATAAGGGCTCTACCATGATTTATAGGACCCAAAGTGAACTCTGCTGTCTCTGTTTTTCTAGGCTCGTTTCATATCACTCACTTGTTTTCACCCTCACTGGCCTCCTTGGTGCTACTCAAATAAATCAAGCATTGCGGGCCTTAGGATCTTTGCACATAGCCATCCCTCTGTGTGGCATACCTTCCGCTATTTCTTTCCATTAATCCCTCTCTCGTTTCCATCAGGTCTCAGTTCAGATACCACTGTTCAGAATGACCCTGCCTGACTCTTATCTAACATAACATCCATTCCTTCATCAGCTCTTTTTCCTTTCCTGTCCTGCTTCACTCAGCCTATACAGGTTTTTCAGAAGAAAACTCCCTCAAATATGCACATGTACTAGACTCTCTATCTCAAGGCTAGGGAGCTGACCTAAGGCACTGCTTTTTTATTGATAGGTACTCTAAGAACAAGAAAAGGGAGCTATCTCGAAAGTATTACTTTGTACGACTCCAAGTGGAAAATTCAGCAGCTGTGTTTGACAAAGTAAATTGTGTTTTAGAAGGCCTAGCAATTTATTGAGCAATTTTGTGGGGATTCAGGATGCCATGCTGTTCATTTCATGTATGTTAACTTCTTAAATCTCTCTAAAACCCTCAGGGTAGATACCATTACCCTCACCTGACAGATGAGAAAACCAAAGCACAAAAAATCTGCTAAAATGACAGAGTAGAATATAAACCTATGTCACTCAGGTCCAAAATTCAAAACTAACTTTTTTAGAGGATTTAGGTTCCAAAGTCCAAAAACATAGTGTTTTTTTCTTATTTTTTTAAATGTTAGATGAGGAATAACAACAACTTTCATAGATAGTGCTATCTCTAGATGTACTACCTATAAAATACTATATGTATATAAATATGTATATGTATATAAAATTTATATATGCTATATATAATATCTACAAAAGTATACATATACACACACACAGCCAGCCCTCCATATCCGTGCATTCTCCAACCCTGGATTCAACTAACAACAGATTAAAATATTTGAAAAAAAATTGTGTGTATACTGAACATGTATAGACTTTTTTTTCTTGTTATTATTCCCCGTGTAACTTCTATTTGCATAAAATTCGCATTGTGTTAGGTAGGAGCCGGCCGCGCGCGAGTATTTAAAGTAGACAGGAGGATGTGCATAGGCTACATGCAAATACTACACTATTTTGTATCAGGGACTTGAGCACTCATGGATCATGGATTTTGCTATCTATAGGAGGTCCAAAACCAATTCCTCAAGGATACTGGGGAATGACAGTACATAACACATATAATATTACATCAGTTTTAAAACTTCCTATAAATTCATAAACCAGATTTATTTCCCAATAGGAGGCCTTAGTTTTCCACATTTTAAGGTAAGTCAATAGTCGGGAGAACAAATTATTCAAATAATTTAAGGTAAGCAAAAAGGCTGTGTCATCTCTCCTTGCTTTCTTTTTAGAACCCAATTCAAATGATACTAGAAAGAGTTAGGAAAACTCTTTGTTTTACTGTTGCTGTTTACTGTTACTGTTTTGTGTTACTGGTGAAACACCACAAAAATAGAAAAGTGAATGCATTATGTGTAGTATATTTTATAATGGTGATTCAAAACAAATTTTGAGTTAAGAAATATATCAAAGATCAGTCTTTGCTCTCAAGTCTAAGAGAATTGCATGTGTAGATTTATTCATACATACCTTCCTAATACGTATTTACTTTCACTTGCTCCTAGGTGGGAAAATTCTTTGCTATGGTCTAAATGTTTGTGCCCTTCTCCTCTTGAAAAATTCATGTGGCGAAATCCTAACTTCCAAGGTAATGGTATTAGACAGTGGGCCTTTTGGGAGGTGATTAGGTTGTGAGGACTAAATGGGTCACAAATGGGATGCCCTCACAAAATAGGCCCAAGGAAGCTCTTTCATCCCTTTCACCACGTGAGGGCATGGCTAGGAGGTGCAGTCTGTGAATCAGGAAATAAGTCCTCATCAGACACTAAATCTGTAAGCACCTTGATCTTGGACTTCCCAGCCTCTAAAACTGTAATAAATTTCTGTTGTTTACAAGCTACCCAGTCTATGGTAATTTGTTAGAGTGGTCCAAATGGACTATGAAACTCATTAACTACTTTTATGTACATTTCCACCATATTATCTGCAAACTGACAGTGGGCTGAATTAAGACACAGTTTTGTTCCCATTTCTAGGCTCTGTCAAGATGAATATTAAATCATTCTGTTTTGTGCTTCCAGCCCTGCAGAGAGCAGTATAACCTTTCTTGAACTATGTCTAAGAGTGAGACAATTAAAACCATCTGAAAATTATTCTCCTTAACATTAACACCAATAAATATAGGGTAAGAGATGAGAGAAATAAAAGGAATTACTACTTCTGAAAGCAGATAAAACCTATAGAAGAAAACTTTATAAGATACTTCTTAAAGTTCAGAGGAATAAGATGTTTTTCAAAAATAATAACTTTATTCCCCATAGTCCGGAGTCTTCTTTCCTGAAATTTCTTTTGTTACAAGTTTGACACTCAGTGAAATGATGTCAATTTTAAATGCACTAACAACTGACTGTAACAATTTCATATAGAAATCTATGATAACATTCCACTTGGAGTACAATTTCTACCATTTGAAATCAAAAGTATATATTTACTATTTTTTAAACTCTTAGTTTGAGAGCTAAGTTTTTAAAAGTGTATTATCTCATTATCTAAGTGCTTTACACTTTATACAGGATTTTGACCTATATAATCTTTTATTTCTATAGCACTTTGAGGTAATTAGGCTATTAGAGTCATCTGATATGAGAAAACTGAGATATGTATAAAGATTGCCAAGAATCATATATAATAATAAGTAATAGAGACTCCAGTAAAACCTGACTCTTACTCCAGGTTCTTTTTTTTTTAATTTTACCCTCTTCATGACTTTTCAAAAGTTTATTTTTCCAGTTTCTGCTTCAAAATTTTCCCTGTTTGAAACTTATTTTCTTGGTGAATGTATGGCAAGGAAGAATCAGGAGAGGGGCTGTTATCACTACCCACCCTAATACTGCACTGAGCCGATCACGTTGATAAATGCCGAAGTGAGTCACTGACTAACCTGAGACTGTTGCCTGTAGCTCTGGAGTCTGCTGCCCGCTCACTGGACTAGCTGCATCAGGACAACAGTTTTTAAAGGTGACTGCTCAGAAGTTAAAAGCCATTTTAACTTTAAAAGAGACTTCTTGTTTAAAAGAGAATTAAGAGACTTTTTCTTTCTTTTCTTTTCTTTTTTTTTTTGAAATTCAATTCAGTTTAGAACTCAAATATTCAAGAGGAAGTAAAATTTTCCACTAAGAATCCTGGAGCTCCAAAATCATAAACCTAAACATAACATGAATAACTAGGCAAGAAGGTAGGTGCTCCTCTCTAAAATAATATTAAGAATGATTATTTTTAATCTCAGAGCTCTACAGTATGCATGCCAATAAATAATCCGAGATGCTTATGTTGTATAAGTATGTATATGTGAATGGGTAGGTGTGTATAAATATTATCACATGATAGCCATGGAACAATCAAAAACTATTTACTAAACATCTGCTAAGAATGATGTGGAGAACACAAATTATGAACAAAATACATATTTTATATACTCAAGGAGCCTATGATACGGTTGGGTAGGAAATGCTTACCCATACAAAATGCTTAAGTGATGCAAAGAAAATATTGTGTTTAAAGAGTGCTTTAAAGGGTATAGTATATTGGTTTAAAATTACTTTAGAAAGTTAACACAAATGCAATAGAGTTAAATATAGTCTACTGATAAGAAATCTTTGGCAACAGCAAAGAGGTTAGTAAATAATACAATAATATGTACTTATTGCTATTTGACAGAGATGTAGGAGTTTTCAACAATAAGAATTGCTAGCTAAAAGATCCTTTGCTTGTTACCGAGCACAGTGGTGGATAGGCAAATTACTAATAGGATCACTTTGTCAACTAAGTTTTCTGGGTTTCTGTCTCAAGTACATTGGAGCCAAACAGTACTGTATTATTTCCTCATTTTGACATGGAACAACTTAAAGGAAAGCCAAAAATAAATAAATAAAGTGTGGGACTCACCAATAGATAGGCTCTAGGCTCATAGAAGCTAGAGTTGGAAAGTATTTGAAAACTCCTATTCCCAAAGTGACTAGCAGTATGCCAATTATACTGCTCCCTGAGGCCCTGAGAAAAATCTGTAAAACCTTTTCTTAGATGTACATTGCAAAGATTCCGGCTGCTTTCCAAGATCTGAAAGTAGCATAGTGTGTTTACATTAGACCAGGGTAAGGCCAAGGCAGGAGGATTGCCTTAGCCCAGGAGTTCGAGACCAGCCTAAGCAAGGGCAGGAAATCGTCTCTACTAAACATAGGAAAATTAGCTGGGTGTTGTGGTGTGCTGCCTGTAGCCTCTCAGCTACTCAGGAGGTTGAGGCAGGAGGACAGCTTAAGCCCAGGAGTTTGAGGTTGCAGTGAGCTATCATGACCCCACTGCATTCTACCCAAGGCGACAGAGCAAGACTCTGTCTCAAAAAAAAAAAAAAAATTAGACCAAGATAGCAGGGTTAAAATAAGGTAAATATCAATTGACACCAGGCAAATTATACATATTTCAGGTGTAGTAAGTCAGAGTTTATGTGGAGGTGTTTTTTTATTTTTCTTACTTTAGTATTTTATCTTATGCTAAATATGCAATATATGTAAGCACTTGAGGGGTTGTGCTTATTACACTAATAGGTTGAGGTTTTTTAGTTTTTTGTTTTGCTTTGTTTTTTAGAGACTGGATCTTGCTATGTTGTCCAGGCTCCTCGTGAACTCTTTGGCTCAAGTAATCCCCCGGCCTTTGCCTCCCGAAGTGCTGGGATTACAGGCATGAGCCACTGCATTCAGCCAACAGGAATTTTTAAAATAATTTT
The DNA here is from genome assembly GCA_963574885.1 of Lepilemur ruficaudatus. Taxonomy (NCBI): domain Eukaryota; kingdom Metazoa; phylum Chordata; class Mammalia; order Primates; family Lepilemuridae; genus Lepilemur; species Lepilemur ruficaudatus. Next base: position 11,861 of record CAUYRT010005913.1, read on the forward strand.
TAAAATTGGTAACCATACAATAAAATATATTTTCATATATCACCAGTGAAAGCACAAATAGGTGCTAGCCTTTTAGAAAGTCATTTAGCAGTCTGTACTGTTTAAAAAAAGATATTCTTATCCTTTGACCCAATGATCCTATTTCTCAGAAACTACTCCATGTAATCTATATAACAGAAAAGGAAAGATATCTACATAAACATATTTACCATTCATTATTTATATTATAATACGTTATACTTTTTGAACATATTATATAAGTAGGGAATATTAGATATCTAAATATCTCAAGACATAAATCCTTAAATTACAACTCATGGTATATTATATAGCTATCAAGTGTAATGTTTATAAAGGCTAGAAGCATGAAAAATGCTTCTGAAAAAATAATGCTAGACCAATCTTTAATAATGTAAACCCTGGCACAGTGGCTCATGCCTGTAATGCTAACACTCTAAGAGGCGGAGGCAGGAGGATCGCTTCAGGTCAGGAGTTCGAGACCAGCCTGAGCAAGAATGAGACCCTGTCTCTAATTAAAAAAAAAACAAAAAAAGAAGAATTAGCCAGGTGTGGTGCCATGGGCCTGTAGTCCCAGTTTCTCAGGAGAATGAGGCAGGAGGATTGCTTGAGCCCAAAAATGTGAGGTTGCAGTGAGCTATCATGATGCCACCGCACACTAGTCCGGGCAACAGAACAAGACCCTGTCTTAAAATGAATGAATAAATGAATGAAACAGAAAATTTAAAAATGTAAATCCTGTCATGATCTTCTCTCCTATTTTAAACTTTCCAAGGGCTTTCCATTGTACTCAGTATAAAACCCAAATACTGACCCTGGCTTCCAAAGCCAATCCTTACGTGGCTCCTGGTTACTTCTTTACTCTCCTCTTATGTTCCCTTTTAACCATTAACATCCCACACTTAGGAGTACTTGATTCCAACACTTAGAATGCTTGTCCCCTGGTATATGTTTGGCCTGCTCCTTCAGATCTTAATTTAAATGTCCCAGAAGACTCCTCCCAAAAGACTTCCTTGACCATGCAATATGAAGTAGTCAATTAGTTGCTGTCATGTCACCTTGCTTTAATTTTCTACAAGGCATTCATTGTTATCCTATGGTTTCCTGTTCACTTCCTTACTATAATAACTTGCATATCATCTGGCTCCACTAGGATACATACTCCCTAAGAGCCCAGATCTCATATAATACAGCTGGTACATAGAAGAAGCTTGATAAATATTTCTTAAGTTAATGAATCAATCAATATTAATAATATTTTTAAATATTAAAATATAAATATCCTTTAAAAGAGAAATTAGACATAATTTTAAAAGACCATGTGGAAATCTTTAAATTATTACATTGAAGACCTAATTTTGAGATTATAAAACCCAGGTACTATTTACCATCAGGGAACAGCTTCTGTAATTGGAAAAAAAAAAGGGGGGGTTCCCAAGCAAATGAATCACTTTTATGAGTTGTGCTTTTTGAAACAAACAAAATTTCATAATGTCAAATATTTACAAAAACCCAAAGCAATATATAATGAAGAAATACACTATTTAGTCCAATGTGTAAGTATAAGAGCTATACAGAGAAAAAAAAGACTCATGTAAGATACAGTTGTTCGGGAAGATTTCATGGAGACGATACAACTTAACCTAAGGACAGATTGAAGGATTTGGATTCAGGGAAAATAAAAAGGATTCCAAAAACATTTTGGAGTTGAAGAAATGTTTTTAGGGAACTTTTAAATGTTCTGATCCCTTATGACTTGCTCTTTTAGGACATGCTAATGCTAAATTATCCTAATTTCAATCATTTGGCATAAAGCCAAGATAATAGAGGCCAACTAGGAAATTCCAAGTCTCCAAATTCTCATGCAGTATAAATGATTTATTCATTTTAGAAGTTTAAGAAGTGTCAAGCGATCAGAAGATATCTAGAATTTATAGACTGTTCGTAGTTTTTTAGTGTAATTTATTCAGCAGCTGCTACATGAAATAACGGATATAATAATTTAGATATGACACATGTTATTTCTGTTTACTTTCTGGGCCTTGACATGCTCAGCAAATACAAACTGAGTTATCAGCATAAACTGAAGATCATTATTCAGATTTAAACATGGATATTTAACAAGCTGCCTATAACTCCTTTTTGTATGTTGAGTGTGTTGAAAAGCCAGAAAGTAAAAGGAAAATCTAAATCTTTAAGAGTATATTTAATTTGGTGGTATTTGATCCAGTCTATCAAATAAAAATAAAGATAAAAATGTATAATAATCAATTCATCCATCACTAGCAGTATCTCTTAAAGTGCACCCACTTAAAATTAATTGAGATTATATTGAACTTTCTCCCTATCCCCTATGGAATTAAGCAATTAATGCCAGTAATTAGTACCACAGGTGTATACTTAAAATCCCCACCTGTGAAAAATGTTGTAATGGATTATGTCCATGAGTATTTTTCTAAGTCAATAAAATGGTATAAAATGCAACATAAGCCACTAGGAAATTTTAATATATCGTGTAATACATGCTTCACATCTTATTATGCTTTTATTAAATATGCGGCTGCTAACATGGCACTGTAAGACTGTGCGACAAGAGCACACATATTAACAGAACATCTCTTTTACAACTTATAAAAAAGAAACAAGCAGATTTTGACAAGCTCATAATGTGGTAAATCTCAGTAATATGAAAGTATGACTGTGTGTTTCAACATAAACTGGATGTTCAACATCTTAAAATACCAGTAGTGGGAATAAAATAGTTTAATAGGCAGAATTGCCCCTAGTCATTTGCAAACTACTGAAAATTTGCATGTAAAATTTAATACTCTATTTTCTTTTTCACCAGAGGCCTTCTGGAAGAGAGTAGAACAGAGCAAATATGAAGAAATCATTTATTAATGAGTATATTGTTCTTCTAGAAACTTCAAATAAAGGAATAGCAACATTTTAGCCCACTGCATTGCCAATGGGCTTCATATTTCCACTTAACAAATATTTTCTATACAATCATTTTGATACTTAAGCATTTGGTTATAAAGAGTTATTACCCCTATGGTATATACAATAGACAGTATATACATAGTTTTACATATCTTACATGGTTTTACATATTTACATAGTGTGTGTATATATATGTATACATATATATAAAAATTCTACACTTATCACAAACAGGATTATTGTACTAGGGGATAACCTAGGAAAATATTTCCCTCTTGTTAAAGTTTATCATATATAAAGTGGTACAGCAGAAAATAATTCTCACTTTAAGAGGGCAGGCACTTCTCAAATTCTATGGAATTTCAATTTATTTTTGTGAGGGAAGATTTAATGACTAGGAATTGTTAACAACATGTCAAGCCAGTAAATTTTAACTCTCAACAGCTCTTTCATATACTCAATTCACCAAAAAATAAGAGATTAGACCAAGAGATGACAGATGATGCTGTATTTCTATTGTTGTTATTGTTGTTGCTTAGGCTAAAATCTCCTCACCCTACAACACTGACATTTTTGTAAAAGCCTATGTTGCAGTCTCTGTTTTAAGTCCAATCATCCATGAGAGGTCTTTCTCCTCCCCAGATGAAGGATTCCATCATTATTAGCTTTTCTTCATTGGCCAGTTCAGATCATTAAACTTTCAAGTATTGCCTGCAATTTAACCAAATTCACAACCATCTTGCCAAATGTGCCATTGAGAGAAGTCCGTGGCCAGGACATACACACACACACACACACACGCACACACACACACACAATCTCCAAACAAATTCCTGTCAAAAATGTTTTTCAAACCCAATTCCTAATTATACCAAACTCTACCTCAATGGAAAAATCCATTTGAGGACAACCTAGAGTCCGTCAATATTCTTTCTCTTCTGTTTTAATATGCTATTGCTATTAAGCCAACCTGGTGCTTTGCTTCTTCCAAACTAAGTGGAACCAGTCAAATATTTTAGAAATATGTGAACTTTGGCCGGGCGAGGTGGCTCACGCCTGTAACTCTAGCACTCTGGGAGGCGGAGACAGTTGGATCATTTGAGCTCAGGAGTTCAAGATCAGCCTGAACAAGAGTGAGACCCCATCTCTACTAAAAAAAATAGAAATCAGCTGGACAACTTATATATATATATATATATATATATATATATATACACACATATATATATATTAGCCAGGCATGGTGGCACATGCCTGTAGTCCCAGCTACTCGGGAGGCTTGAGGTAGAAGGATTGCTTGAACCCAGGAGTTTGAGGTTGCTGTGAGCTAGGCTGACGCCACGGCACTCTAGCCAGGAAACAGAGTGAGACTCTGTCTCAGAAAAAAAAAATGTGAACTTCCCTTCAAACAGCACGTATCTAGAGATTCCTGATAAACAGAAAGTTTTTGTATTTGCTGCCTTATCTGAAGTTCCCACTCCAGAAATACTGTCTCATTAACCACTGTACAACTGGAGCTCCTTACTTCTTTGCCCCCCTTTGTTTTTTTAATCAGAACAAATATTTATCATATTATGATAAAATTGCTCATATTAGCTCATTAGAACATTTGTTATTTTAGATTTAACAGTAAAATAATTTGCCCCATTGTTTATTTCAACTACGTTTATTGAGGTCATAGCAATTTATTATGCCCGAACAGATTAAGAACACTATTCAGACTCGTCCTACACTGTCCCAATATAAGTCTATAATCACATCTTTCCTGTAATAAGGAATTAAAATACTAATCAGTAGCCTTACCAACATTCTTACTGTATCAGCAAAAAGAAAAAAAAATTGGCTATAATTCTTGCCTTTTTATAGGACTTACATACAATAAATGTATATAGTATTTGCCTTCATGTTGGTTCAACCTAATTAAGTTACTACTAAATGTTTTGTCTTAGAATCTTCTCTGCTATATATCTCAAGGTAGAAAATTCATGCTCTTCTTCCTTTTCTATTTCTCTCTTCTCTGAAAATCACTTTTTTTGGTACATAGTCTTGCTCTGTTGCCCTGGCTACAGTGCAGTGGCATCATCATAGCTTACTGCAACATCAAATTCTTGGGCTCGAGCAATCCTCCTGCCTCAGCCTCCCAAGTAGCTGGGACTACAGGCACATGACACTATGCCAGGCTAATTTTTCTTTTTCTTTCTTTCTTTTTTTTTTTTTTTGTAGAGACAGGGTCTCATTCTTGCTCAAGCTGGTCTCAAACTCCTGACCTCAAGTAATCCTCCCGCCTTGGCCTCCCTGAATGCTAGGATTACAGGCATGAGCCACTGCACCTGGCCAAAGCCATTTTTTATTTGCCTTTTCATATACAGGTCTCCAGTGTAGTAGACTACCATAGACTAGTAGATTACCGTAGACTAAGTTTATATTAAAGGTCCTGTGTTTTCCAGAGTCTCCTAAATACTTTTACAAGATCATGTTGATAGCATATTTTCTGACCACCCTGCCCATCTGTTAACCTCCCTTCAATAAAAGCTCACAGAAAGACTGAATAGAAAGAAAACTTAGAATTTAAAACCATATAGGTGATCTTATATTTAAATAATAATACTACCCCTGACCTAAACCTCTTTTTCCTTTGTCTTATCACATCTGCACAATTTGTCACTGTTAAAATTGTATATAAACCCCTGGGTCTAGCCATTTCCTTGGTGTCTTCATTTCTTTTCTATTAGGGCCTCCATGTGCACATAAAAATTAAAATATTAACATCAAATAAAATGGGTATGATTTGCAATTGTTAATCTGTATTTTGTCAGTTCAATTCACAGGCCCTAGCCACAGAGCATAAGAAGTGAAGAAAAGTCTTTCCTTCCCACTAGTGTTACAATATCTTATAAGCTAAAAGTCTTGAAGACAAGTTTTTTGAAGACTGTCTCTGTATTGCCTACACTTGACATACAATGTGTATTCAATAAGTGCGTGAAAATACAATAATTAACTCTAATGAATAACATAAATTTATGTTAAGGAAATGAGGAATAGAATGTTCTATGTCTTATAATTAGTGATGAATTAGGAATTTCAAGTTTATATTCTCTGGTTATCTCAAAAAACTGTATTGTCATTGGAGGCATGATAAAAATTCACCACTATGATGACAAAATATATAAATTATAATGAAAACAATTAAATTAATAAGAACAAATGTGTAATTGTATTCATATAGGCAGAAGTAACACACACATAAAATATTTGCAATGCTAAACATAATTTTAAGAACAGATTTAACACTCAGAGTAATACACAAATGAAATATGAATAAATTTTAATGTCAGCTAAAGAAAACCATGATGGTTAGATACGTAAACAGAATCACCACACCCTATTTTTATTAAGGTTTCTATTTGGCTTTCCAAATCTTAACAGACAGGGTGGCGTGAGTTTGGTTGAGTTTGGTTGTAGAGCAATGGTAATAGTCTTAATGATCACATCATTGAACTATAGGATGAAAGAAAAAGACAACGGGCAAGGGAAAATAAATGATGATCTCTAAAAATTTTATGTATAAAGTATCAAAAGTGATTTTAACGATACTATAAATAAAATGAGAGAAATTTTAAAACTTAAAACCATATTAATTCAGAAGAGGAGCTTGATTTTCCTAGATTGTAAGATAATCCAGATAGCTAGAAACCTTTGGGAACACAATTCAGGTACTTTCTTATCTGTGGTGCCTTGGGAATATTAGTACAGAAGCATTATAATCACCATATGAGCCTTTGATTCTGTTAATTCCCATCTGTGAGTCATCCACTGGTCTTTCAAAACTCTAGTAAAATATCATCACTTCAATGAGCACTAATCATCTCCTTCCTCTGTGTATTCATATTTCAATTAGACTTTTTCTCACATGGTACCATTGACAAAATCGTTATGGAGTTTGGGCCTTGAAAGCTGTAAAAGTACTATTGATATTTGGATCTCCAGTGTCTAGCACTGTGCCCTGCCGTTAGTAGACTTAAGGACAGGCTCAGTAGTACTTAAAAACAATAATTTACCACGTCATTGACCTATTCCAATGACATCTGTGAAGCCTCTCCTTAACTGTCGTATAGAAACAATGCTCATTATGTCTTAGTGCCTTGTCATTTAGTCTACCAGCATCCACGTCCCTCTGCCCCCTTCAAATAAATCTCTCTATGTTGTATTATAGTTTATTACATCTATGTTTTATCTGCCTTACCAAAGCATCAGCCACTTGAAAACAAAGACCTGTATTATTTCTATCTGAAACCCACACACTATAAACTACTTTGTCTTGCAGACAGTAGGTACACAGTAAAGATGTTGTTCAATTCACCAATAAATATATGGTGATATCAGTAAAGAAATGCAAAACCTGGATCACAGTGATTAAATATCAAAGAAGTAAACTTTTTTATATTCACATTTTTCATAACTCTGATGTATTCAGAACATTAATATTCTTGATCATGTAAGTTGGCATTGAACAGGTTGGTTCAACTTTCATCAAACTAACAAGCCCTGGAATGCAAAATACCTTTAAAAATATGGACTGAAGTTTGTTAGCATCAAAACAGCATGCCAATAAATATTTAACATTACAGTAATGCCAGGCTCTTTACATGCCAGATGCAATGCTTTTAGCGGTTTATGTCTTATTAAGCAACCAAAGACCAACAATATTATTAAAGCTAGAAAGTGTCTGCAAACACTGCTGACATTGTGGAATAACTTATAAGGAAAATACAATAAGAAAAGCAAATTGTGGAAATCATTCATTCCTTAACAAATTAAAAGTGGTTGTATTCATAGGTGTCTAGTTTAAGAAATTTATCATCATTATTATTTTTTAAGACCTGGTTATAGATTTAATATATAAGTTGAAACTAACTTCACTAGTCAGGGGTGCCAGTACATAAGTGATCAGCTACTCTAGGCTGTTCTAATCATTGGACTTGGATTAGGTACTTTCCTTTTAAATTTGTATTCTTGCTACTTACTAGTTGGGTAAGGTCATACAAGCCATGTAAGCCCTCTGATCCTGTTTCTCATTCTGCCAAATGAGTTTAATAACATCTGTTTGGCCTTTCTCATAATGTTGTTGAATAATTCAATTGGCTATGAAAACTTCTTGAATTGTTATTTGCTATATAAACGTTTAAAAATGTTATTATTAATACTATACTAATACTATACTATACTAATGCAATATTATTGTTATTCTGGAGTGCGAGGCAGACCATCCTACCTGAAAGAAGCTTCAGTGTTTATATCTCTGTCCTAGGGTATTAATTTCTTTGGAGATAAGGATTTTCAAAGGTGACTTGGCTGAATGCTAAATCATGCAGATATTTTGAATGGGGGCCAAGTAAAGAGCTAAATACAGACAGAAGAGAGCACAGGCAGAAACGACTTGGTGAGGTGAGCATTGGATTTTCAGGCAGAGTGGCACTGAGTAGGACATGATGGGGAGTGAGAAGATAAGGGGCTTTGAGGGTGTAAAAAGAAGAAAGAGAATGAAAGAGAACGGTCAATTGAAAAGAGAAGGAATATTGAAAGGGGGCATGCCATAGGTAAACGTCAAAGACAATTCTGTCTTCTTCAAATTCCAATGTGGAGAATAGTGGTAAGACAAGTACATAAATGACTTTTATAGCAAGAAAGTAATAACACATCATATAATTATTGTAGAGATTCAATAGTTTAGGGTCTAGCTGTGGTAGAAAGGGGAGACAGGAAAGATTTCATTAAAAAGGTATGAAAAAGTTACTTTTGATAATGAAGTCCACCTGCATGCATATATCTTAACTATCAAGAGTTAGAACTGAAGCCATCTGAGTCATGTCAACATGACTTAGCTATTTGTTCCAGAAAATTCTTGCCAAGAAGGTAAGGCTGTAAGCCAGTACATTGACAACATTGTTTGCATCAGGAGTTTTCTGCAAACCAATTTACCTAAACAAATACTTTGCTCATTAGGGCAAAGAGCTTGTTTATAAAAAATAATTTACTCATCAAAGTTATCTTCAAGACTCTCATTTTGTTTTGTCTAGCAATCCTAAAGTTTGCTCAAAGCCAACCGTTTCTCACCTTGGAAGACTTGCTGTCACCCACTTGTGCCCACAATGCTCACAATGTTGAACTTGATCTGAGCCTGGTGCTCCTACCCTTTGCTTTCTGGAAACCACCTCACACCTCCAACCTCACACACATACTCTTTTATGTTTTAAGAAAGGACTAACCACAAAGGACTGTCCTGCCTTCAAGTACTCAGAGAACTCGCTGCCTCTACCCTTCAGGTAAGACCTCCTCTTGATTCCCTTCTGTCTTTCCCACTATAAAATCCCACATTTCCCCCTTCTTCTTTGAGATGTTTCTCATTAATTACCTGATACATTTGTCTTTCAATGTACCCCAAATCCTATAAATATCCTCCCTCACCTCCACATTCTGAAACGCTACTAATAATGACAAGGTGGTGTTTTACTGCGGTTAAGTCTAAGAAACTTGGCTTTGCTTGATCCACAGGTCATTCTTGTGGTACTTTTTTGATTTAGCTGTCAGTAATTTTGAGGAAAGTCTTGAAAGATATGGGAGGAGTTTGGGCCTGTAGTAATAGGCGGTAGGGAGTGGGGTGGGAGGGCAGAGGGAAAGGGAATTTATTAGGTAAATAAGAATTTACGGGAAAGTGAGCAGCTTCTCTTTGGAAATTAAATGTTTCAGAGACACTTGATGAAATTATATTCATATAAGAAATTATCTGATGATAGAGATGAAAGGGTATGTTGAAGCAATATCACAGAATGCTTTAAATGATGCCAGGATGAAGAATCTCAAAGGGAGTATAAGGGGCTATCAAAAATTTTAATAGAATTTTACCTCTATCTAGTTCTGTTACTCATTTCTGTCAGGTTTAACCATTTTCCAGTTCACCTCAGGAAAAAAGGCATTTGAGGACATTTCAAGAGCACAAGTTAATTGAATCAGCTTATCAAAATATTTCAGAATTAATATACAATTGGCCCTTGAACAACGTTAATTTTACCTGCATGGTTATACATATATATGGATTTTTTTTTCAAGAATTACAGTTGGTCCTCTACATCCACAACCAAAGGCAATTGGAAATACAACATTCTTAGAATGCCCCATGGGCACGGGGGACCATGTTTTCACAAACGCAGGTTCTGCAGGGCCAGCTGTGGTGGCGTGCATGCATAGATTTTGGCATACATGATTGTCTTGGAACCAATCCCCCCCCTCGCCCCCATGGATACCAAGGGCAACTGTGTATCAAATTTTGTGGAGTTTCCTTGAGAAGTGTTACAACCTGATTACACATATCTGAGAATACAGTTGAAATTCTCATTTTCATTGTGTGCTCATTTTCCACAAAATATGCCAACTTATCTTTCTGTATCTAGGAACTCTGTATTAGTTCATTAAAACATTAGAATAATAAAAGCACCTTCCTCTTATTCAAGAGACCACTTGTAAAATGTTCATGGTGTTTGATGGCCTTTAACTCAAAGCCACTACATTAATGATTTCATGCTCAAAACCCTCTGCTTCTCCCCTTTTGTGTCCTAAAAATTTTCTTGGAATTAGAGATTGCTGACAGTGGCTTCCTTTCAAGAGGAGATTAAAAACTGAGCATAATATTGGCCTTAGGGTACCTGGAAAAGAAAAAAATGAACAAATATGTCCTGGGCTCCATTGTATTTACTGTTCCAAACGTAAGATGGTTCATTGTACAATTTTTCGACTTTATGATAGTATGAAAGCAATATGCATTCAGTAGAAAGCATACTTTGAAACCCATACAACCATTGTTTTTCACTTTCAGCACAGTATTCAATAAATTACATGAGATATTCAGCACATTATTGTAAATTGGGCTTTGTGTTAGATGATTTTGCACATGTAGGCTAATGCAAGTAATCTGAACACTTAAGGTAGACTAGACTAAAGCTATGATGTCTGGTAGATAGCCGTATTAAATGTATTCTTGACTTACCATATTTTCAACTTACAATGGATTTATCAGGACATAACCTCATGTAAGGGATATGAGGGACATCTGTACATTATACTGTTTGGAGATTAGGAAGAAGTAAAATCAGTTAAAAACAGATTTGGCTACTAGAGTTTGTTTTTGCAAGTTGACTGGTGATTGAGAATGAAGAGATTGAAGGTACTTGAAAGATAGCTAAAAGTCTTTGCCTGATTGGTCAGGTTGGTCTGGGGTGCTTCTCCCTCATCCTCACAAGTGTCATTCCTTCTTGAGGTCTTTCCTTCTGAAGGTGTTGCAGCCAGTGATTTTCTATTTAATTATTCTCTCTTATTTTCTTCATGCTATTTAACATTAACTCATGTTATCTATCTCTTGGTTTGTTCCTGCACCCATTCCTGACCTATTGCATTCATAATAAGCTTTGAAGTCAATTTTTTTTTCTAAAAATACCTTTGGTTTTATCAAAGTAAAATAACTGAAGTTGAGTGTTTAGTCCTTCGATAGTTACCCTTGTTTAATGAATGGCATCACTATTCATTTATCCTGTTGCTCAGTCCAAAAACCTTGGATGCTTCTCTTTCTCTAGCATTTCACATAACATTTGTCAGAAAAGCCTGTCACTCCACTCTCAAAATGCATCTCACCAGCCCAGAAGTACCACTGCAGTACAAGAAACCATAATTTCTCCTGTTCCTACTGCAGTAGCCTCCTCTTTGGCCTCCCTGCTGCAAGATACCTCTCCCAGAATCTCCTATTCTCACTCAGCCATAGTGATCTTTAAAAAGAAAATAAAACAAACCACGTTAATCACCTGCTTAAAACCCCGCAATGATTTTTCATCCCACTTGGAATAAAATGCAAAGTCTCTGCCGTAGCCTCCAAGGCGCTATCTGTCCGCCGTGCTCTCTCTGACCTGATGATCTCCCACTCTAGGCACTGGATGCTCTGCCCCAGGCTTACTGGCCTCCTTGCTCTTCCTCTAACATAGTCCTACGTCAGGGCCTTTGTACTTTGTGTCTTTTCCCCTCAGACATATCCACAGGATCATTGGCTCACTTCATTCAAATCTCTGCTCAAATATCACTTCCCTAAAAAGCCCTTTCTTGATGACAACTATTTAAAATAATAACTCTTACTCTCTGTACTCTTAAACTATTTTGTTTTTCTTCATGGTGCATATTATCAATTGACATTACATAAATACATATCTTTGTTGTCTAAAACCTGAAGCCAAAATATCCCCTTGTCAAATATTAAGATTATAGGGAATAGGTATGTTTTCCTGTTCCTGTGTTAAATAATTCTGGGCTCAAACTTACTTTCCTATCCCTATGCTAAATTACATTTCTACAGTAATCCTAGTAATTTTATGATGAAGTCTGCTTTTTTTTCTTTTGCTTGAGAGCAAGCAGAATAACTTAGCTGCTTACTCGAGAAAATACCTGCTCATGGAAGATATGAGTGAATCATAAATAGCTTACTTATCACATTTCACTTCAGTATCCTTACCTTACTGTGCCCTTCAATTCAAAGCAATTATGTCTTAAAATTCTGCTCAATGCCAACCATTTCCTCACCTGGCAAGACCCATCTTAAAATTGTCCAGTTCATATCCTCACACCCTGTAAATATCCTGCCCAATTTCCTATTTTAAAGCCCCATTAAGAATCTGTCAAGGTAATGCTTAAACTTTCAGTAGAAATTAAATGAATTTAGCTTTGCTTTATCAAAAGTATTTTTTCTGGTAGTATTTTGGGAAATTACCAGTTGATAATGCTGAAGGTTCCTGCAAGATTCTATCAAGACCTCCTCATTTCTGTTACCGGAGACTCTAGGCTCAGAAGCGAACACATTCCTGAAGCCCCTTGAGGTTCCCACTTCGGGATCTTTTCAACTGCAACAAAGAAGTAGGTCGGATTTTTTTCATTGATCTTCCAAATGCTATGTTTATTTTGTCTCCTAGGAGTGCAGAACAATTACTTTGTTTATCTACTCCAATTAGAAAACTGATATCCCTAGTAGAAAAACACAAACTGCTAATTTTTATGCTTTCTTTTGACACTTTCTGTTGTAACTGTGTCAAGCCCCATTAAGTCTGTCCTTAAGACTTATGTCCTTAAGACTCCATGCAGAGCCATGGAGTCTGCATGGTTTATTGTTGGCTCCCTGAATGGAAGAATGCAAGCTCCTTGAAGGCTGGTAGCTGGATAGCCTTGTTTACCACATTCGTCCTGGTAGCTAGCAAAGTGCCTATTATGTAGGAGGTGCTCAATAAATATTTGTTGACTGAATGAAGAGCTTTTCAAATATAAAATATTTAAGAGTTAAAAAGTAAAAAATTTACATAGGATGCACCTTTTCAGATTTTTCAAAACAAAATTTCTGAGGAACCATTTGAAAAATATGAATGGAGAAAAATAGAAAGAAAAGATTATTTTATCTCAATATATTTATTGCTGTATCTATATATTCCAATGTTAGTATAAAAGGCTTCAATTACTGTTTGGGAAGCAAGTTTGAACAAAGCCATGTTTTGTGGAGCTCACATTTTGTTTGTGATGTAGACACCATCACACTTATTAATTTCCCTTGAGATTGGAAACCTAGAGTCTTCCCTGCCTTAGAGCTGGAGCATACTTTTTCTACTTCCTGAAATGTCCATTTTAGCTAAAGAGCAATAAGAAAATGTTAATCTTTTACATACTGTTTTAGGTTTTTCAAAAAATCATTGTTATACTATTATATTAAAATTAATAGGTATACATTAGTTAAAGTAAGGAATATTCTAATGTCAGAGAATTTTATAAACATACCAACTATATTAAATGAATATAATCAATAAGCATCTAATTTGGACGATCTCTCTGTACAAGTTAAAACAATATTACCTTTTCATAAATTCCTCTGGATTACTGTCATTGACAAATAGTTATTCTATGTTCTACTTCCCAAGATAATTTAAGAAAACTAAGTGGCAAAAATAATATTCTGATCAAATTTTTAAAACTTCACAAACAAATGAATATCTAAAAACTATAATTCATGGATTAAATTTTCAGGCATATCATCCTTGCCAGTTTAAATTTGTTAAAATTATTTTTCTATACATTTACATATACAAAAGGCATCAACTTACCATCTGGAACCCACCAAAAAGACCAGTCAAAAATTTCAAATTTCAATCAAGAACAAAAGAACTATACAGAAGATTAACAAACCAAAAAATTGGTTCTTTGAAAAGATAAGTAAAATTGACAGGGCTCTTGCAAGATTAACCAGAAGTAGAAAGAAAAGGACTTTAATAAGCTCTATCAGAAATGAAAAAGGAGAAATCACAACTGATATCCTAGAAATACAAAACATCATCTTTGAATACTATAAAAATCTCTATGCTCATAAACTTGAAAACACAGAGGAAATGGACAAATTCTTGACAGCACACAACCTCCCTAGGCTCAATCAGGAAGAAATAGAACTCCTCAACAGACCAATATCAATCACCAAAATTAAAGCAGCAATAAAAAAATTTCCAACAAAAAAAGTACTAGACCAGATGGTTTCACACCTGATTTTACCAAACCTATAAAGAAGAACTGGAACCTATACTGTAGAAATTATTCCACAACATTGAGAAGGAAGAAATCATCCCCAACTTATTTTACAAAGCCAATATCACCTTGATACCAAAGCCAGGAAAGGGAACAACAAAAAAGAAAACTATAGATGAATATTCCTTACGAATATAGATGCAAAAATTCTCAATAAAATCTTAGAAAACTGAATTCAACTGCACATCAATCAATAAATAAATAAATAACTTACCATGACCAAGTGAGCTTCATCCCAGAGATGCAAGGATGGTTCAACATGCACAAATCTATAAATGTATTATAACTCACCACATAAATAGAAGCAAAAACAAAGACCATATGATCCTCTCAATAGAGGCAGAAAAAGCATTTTACAAAATTCAGCACCCTTTTATAATAATAACTCTTAACAAAATATGCATAGATGGAACATACCTCAAAATTATTAAAGCCATATATGACAAACCTGCAGCCAACATCATACTGAATGGGGGAAAACAGAAAGTATTCCCACTTAGAACTGGAACCAGACAAGGTTCCCCACTGCCACCACTTCTGCTCAACATAGTGCTGGAAGTCCTAGCCAGAGCAATCAGACAAGAGAAGGCAATTAAGGGTATCCAATTAAGGGCAATTAAGGGAAAGAAGAGGTCAAACTATCGCTCTTTGCTGCTGATATGATCTTATACCTAGAAAACCACAAACATTCAACCAAGAGACTCCTGAAATTGATAAATAAATTCAGCAAAGTCTCAGGTTACAAAATCAATGCACACAAATTAGTAGCATTCCTATACACCAACCACAAACTGAGAACCAAATCAAAGACACAACAGCCTTCACAATAGCAACAAAGAAAATGGAATACTTGGGAATATATTTAACTAAGGAGGTAAAAGACCTCTACAGGGAGAACTATGAAACACTGAGGAAAGAAACAGCAGAGGATGTAAACAGGTGGAAAAGCATACCATGTTCATGGGTCAGCAGAAGCGCCATTGTTAAAATTCTATACTACCCAAAGTGATCTACAGATTCAAGGCAATCCCTATTAAAATACCAACATCGTTTTTCACAGATCTAGAAAAAATAATTCTATGCTTCGTATGGAACCAGAGAAGACCGTATAGCAAAAGCAACCTTAAGCCAAAAGAACAAATGGGGAAGCATCCGTTTACCAGACTTCATGCTGTACTACAATGCTATAGCAACTAAAACAGCATGGGATTGGCACAAGAACAGAGACATAGACCAATGGAACAGAACTGAGAACCCAGATAGAAAACCATCCTCATATAGCCATCCAATCTTTTACAAAGCAAACAAACACATACACCAGGGAAAAGAATCCTTAATCAATAAATGGTGCTGGGAAAATTGGATAGCCACATGGAGAAGACTGAAACAGGATCCACACCTTTCACCTCTCACAAAAATCAACTCACAGTGGATAACAGACTTAAACCTAAGGTGTGAAACTATCAGAATTCTAGAAGAAAATGTTGGGAAAACTCTTATAGACATTGGCCTAGGCAAAGAATTTATGAAGAAGACCCCAAAGGCAATCAGAGCAACAACAAAAATAAATAAATGGGACCTGATCAAATTAAGAAGCTTCTGTACAGCCCAGGAAACTACCATGAGAGCAAATGGACAACCTACAGAATAGGAGAAAATATTAGCATGTTATACATGTGATAAAGGGCCAATAACTAGGATCTCTATAGAACTCAGGAAAATCAGCAAGAAAAAAATCAAACAACCGTATCAAATAGTGGCCAATGGACACGAACAGAAACTTTTCAAAGAAGACAGACTAATGGCCAACAAACATACGGAAAAATGCTCAACATCTCTAATCATGAGGAAAATGCAAATCAAGACCACGATGAGATGTCACTTATCTCCAGTGAGAATGGCCTTTATCACAAAGTCTCCAAATAATAGATGTTGGCATGGATGTAGGGAGATAGGAACACTCATACACTGCTGGTGGGACTGCAAACTAGTACAACCTCTGTGGAAAGTAATATGAAGATACCTCAAAGAGCTACAAGCAGAACTACCATTTGATCCAGCAATCCCATTACTGGGCATCTACCTGAAAGAACAAAAGACATTCATTAAAAAGACATCTGCACTAGAAGGTTTATAGTAGCACAATTCACAGTTGCAAAGATGTGGAAACAACCCAAGTGCCCATCAGTACATGAGTGGATTAATAAAATGTGAAGTGTGTGTGTATGTGTGTGTATGTGTGTGTATATACCACAGAGTTCTACTCAGCCACAAAGAACAACAGTGATCTACTACCTCTTGTGTTATCCTGGATAGAGGAGGAGCCCATTCTACTAGGTGAAGTATCACAAGAATGGAAAAACAAGCTCTATAAGTACTCACCATAAAATTGTTATTAACTGATCAGTACTTAAGAATACATATATTAATAACATTCATAGGGTGTCAGGCAGATGGGAGGGGGGTGAGAGGTTGGGTATATACACAGCTAATCAGTGCAGTGCGCACCGTGTGGGGGATGGACATGCTTGAAGTTCTGACTGGGTCCGGCAAAGGCAATATATGTAACTTAAACATTTGTACCCCTGTGCGTAATATGCTGAAATAAACCAAAAATTTTAAAAAACAAAACAAAGAAATAATTATGAATTCATTCATTAATAAATAATTAATTACTTAAATTCATTGTGATTGTATGTTTAATTGTGATTCTGTGTTTTTACCTGTCTGGTGGCTTGCCGGACACAGTGTCACAGAAAGGCTGGCTTTTGTTTCTCCTGACTGAAGCGGCTTCCCCAGACTGTGTTTGTCAGAAGCATCTCAAAGCAAGTATACTAGCTGAAGCCACCTGTGGCAAGGGATAAAAGTCAGGGCAAGCAGAGACAGGAAATCTTGGGAAGGAATTGGTTGGGGAAGGAGATACGAGAGGGAGTAAAGGCCAGGAAAACTCCCGTGCACAGCAGGGAATTAGAAGGCCATGATGTGCCCAGGGTTGACACATGCTCGAGAAGTCCTGAAAAGACCCTAAGCTTTCACTTCGGGCTGACCTTAGGTTCCCTGCAAGCAGGAAATGAAGGCTAAGGAAGAATTGCAAATAGCCTGGCTAAGTGTTGAAGGAGTGCCCCAACACAGAGCCAATATGCAAAGACTTGGAGAATAGTTTCATTTTTCTTTCTTTCTTTCTTTTTCTCTTTCTTCCCCCCCACCCCCATGGCTCCAGGTGTTTATGGATGTCTCTGTCAAATCTTACAAACATGAAAAAACTGGGACCTCATTCTGACTGTTCTCAAACAGAATAATGGTCAGGCCAGAATCTTGTACCTTGCAAAACTAATTTTTGTATATGAAGGAGAAATAAAGATCTTCACAGACAAGCGAAGACTGAGGGAATTCCTCAAGACAAGACATGCCCTCTAGGAAGTACTCAAAACAATGTTACACATGGATCAGCACAATAAACACTCACCAATGTAAAAATCATCCAAAAGCTAAACATCAAAGGCCAGATACCACAATGGCTTGAGGAAGAAAGCAAGGCAACAAAGTTGAACTCAACAGGATGAACAGAAATCTGGCCCAACTTATCAGTTCTCTCAATAAATGTTAATGGCTTGAACTGCCCACTAAAGAGACATAGGCCAGTCAAATGGACAAATATACACAAGCGAAGTATCTGCTGTCTTCAGGAAACACATCTAACCCACAAAGATGCATTCAGACTCAAGGTGAGGGGATGGTAAACAATATTTCAAGCAAACAGACACCAAAAGAAAGCTGGTGTGGCAGTTCTGATTTCAGATAACTTAGTCTTCAAATCAATGAAAGTAATGAAAGGCAGAGATGGTCACTATATAATGGTGAAGGGTACAATTCAACATGAAGACATAACAATTCTAAACATTTAGGCACCTAACTCAGGTGCACCCAGATTCATAAAGCAAATCTCACTTGATCTAAACAAAATGATAAATGGCAACACAGTAATAACTGGGGACTTCAACACTCCTCTGACAGAACAGGACAGATCCTCCAAACAGAAAATAAACAAAGAAACAATGGACTTAAAAACAGAACTCTATAACAAATGGGCCTGGCTGATATTTACAGAGCATTCTACACAAAAACCACTGAATATATGTTTTTCTCATCAGCTCATGGGACATTCTCTAAGATTGACCATATCCTATGCCACAAAGCATGTCTCAAAAAATTTAAAAAAAAAATAGAAATTATACCATGCATCTTCTTAGACCACAGAGGAAGAAAATTAGAAATCAACTCCAACAGAAATTCTCATCTCGACACAAAGTTATGGAAACTAAACAACCTTCTGCTGAACAATCATTGTGTTAAAGGGGAAGTCAAGATGGAAATCAAAGCACTAACTTTCTACTTTATAAAGATCTTAACTTTGATATATGAAATAGACATTTTAATTTATCTACTCAAATGTCCTCATACCTAGCATCTCACCATCAACTTGAATTTGTCCCATTTGATAGGGGGCCCCCTATGAAGAAATTCTGAAAATTCTGTTACAATCTCCTAAATAAATACATTATACTTTGACTTTTTGGATTGTTGTGTTTTTGTCTCCACTTGAAATTCTAGTTATGTGATCCAGGCTTTGGGAAAAGAATTAAATCTTAGAATCTCAATTTCCTCATTACTAAAAAGAGGAAAAGAGACGAGATCAGTAATTCTTAATTCTTATCAAGGAGGCATTTCCTTTGAAAATCAGAACTTGTCAGGGTAAATATGTGGGTACAATTCTTTGAGTGATCCATACAATCCATACATACCATTAAAATATAATTCTATTTTTGAAAAATAAATTATCTTCTGTAATTAATGACTATCAGATGGAAAGTGTGAAAGGGGAAAAGCCTTACAAGAATTGCTCCATGGTTGGGCTCCAGAGGCTGCATCTAGCCAGTATGTTTTCCTATCTACCCTTCTCCCTTTGCTCTGTCTTCTGATGCCCTTTCACACACCCTGCACATGCACCACACCTCCCTCCACTCTTATCCACCTCCGAAGTCTCACGTCTGGACCACTGTTGCCCTTGTATGTTCTGCTGGGTTTCAATACCCTCTGTCCTGAAGAACGTATTAGAATATTTTTTACTCTCCTTACCCCATACTTTATTATGAACATGGGAATATACTTGTTCAAACTGCACACTCACTCCTGTATAGAATGCCATATTCTATGTCTTGAGAATCAATAAGATCCTGAACCTGGATCAGGATCAACCCCTAAAAGAGGTCATGAGATCTTTATATGTGGTCCTAGAACATGGGCACAAAGAATTTTCTGTAGAATAAGTTAGTATATACCATGTGTATAACTATTTTTCAAATGTATAACATAATGTGTATGTAACAAAACAAATATTCATGTATAATGCATGTAATGAATATAAAAACTTAATATATCATAATATAAAATGCTGTTGGATGCAAAAAACTAAAATTTATTTTTCAAATGCTACTGTACTTGATCTTATCCAAAAGGCTGAGAAGTGACTATTTTTAAAATGCTACTGAATTCAATGTATATCATGTACTGTGGCAGAGGGATGTTAAAATACCTCCTCTAACTCAATGATTTGGAACCACTTGACTCTACCACTCATGTGACTTCTGTTTCTGTACTATCTTGGATTATCTCTTTTATTGGTGGAATCAGAATTTTAGGAGGAGGTAAGTGGTTTAGAGACCAGCTAATCCAACATTATTTCTCATCTGTTATTTAATTTTTTAAGTATATTTTGGCTTAAATGAGTAATTAAAAGTATTTCATTATAAGAAAATTTTGACAAGTTACTGACCATTCAAGAAGGTATTAACAATCCATTTTTAGCCTAGATTATAATTAAAGATAGTTTAACTATCCAGCTATACCTATTGTTAGGTAGATAGTGAGGGATTCCGGGTCTCCTAGGGATGAAAGTGGGTGTTGTTGCCCGCATCTTGGTCCTGCCCAACCCTAATTCTCCACACCTGGGAGAGGAGGAAATATCCTATGAATCTGCCAATCAGAACTTGGTGTACCAGCTGCAAAAGAATGCAGAGGACTCTCTAACTCGAGGGCCAAGCCGCATGGGTATCATAAAGTCCGGAAAGTGACCTAGAACCCACATGCATAGTTAAGGCTCAGGTCATGTGACTCCCAACTGTCCAAAATGGTTCCATGGTAACCTCTGAACCACGAGGGAAGTCCCTATCCAGGTACTATAAAATAAGATGAAGACCATAGCCA
>CAUYRT010005914.1:0-29613 GCA_963574885.1 Lepilemur ruficaudatus
TTGTATGCTCACACATGTATATGCATACAAGTTCTATTTTTAGGCAGACTCCAAATTTCTTTGTTAAAAGCAGATTGATTGCAAATGTCTAAAAATTATTTTTATAACTGCATAATATTCCATAGTATATCATATACTATATACTATATACAAATTATATACTACAATTTGTTCCCCTATTATGAACATTCATTTATTTTGCCAATCTAAAAAACAATGTTGTAGTCAATATCTTGATATGCTTGTCCTTAAGCACTTAGAATAGATTCTCAAAATCGGAAATTGCTAAGTCAGACAGTATATGTTTATTTAGTTTTACTAGATAAGGCCAGGTTTCTTTCCCAAAAATCTGTAGAAATTCACATTCTCAATAGCAGTATAAAAGAGTATTCATTTCCATAAATCCAAATCAGCAAGGACCTTAATGTTCTTCTTATCTTTTGCCAATCTGATGAATGAAAACTGATATCCAATTGTCATAATTTGCATTTCCCTGATTGCTGGTGAGGTTGACCATCTGTTCATCTTTATTGGCCAATTGGATTTCCTCTATTATGAAATCTTTTACCAGTTTTACTTTCAATCCTCAACGTTTTTATGTTTGCTGTGCACAAATACTTTACTTTTTATGTAGGAAAGTCCATATGATGACCTCCATCTGTATATTCTCCCTTAGTGATTTCATCTAGCCCTGTGGTTTCAAATAGCATCTGTATGTAGATGTTTTTGAAGTGTGTATCTTTTGCTATGGCTCTCCCTTGAGCTCTAAACTAGTATATATAACTACCTGCTCAACTTCTTTATTTGGACATCTAATACACATTTCAAACTTCAAGTGCGCAGAAATCTCCCTTTCATGCCACGCACCTCTGCCAGTCTTATAAATCTCCCCATATCAGCAGACTGCAGGCACCTCTCATCCACTGGATTGCTCAAGCCAAAATTCTTAGGCATCATCCTTCTTTCCTCTATTTTCTTAACACTCTTCATTTAGCTCTTTAGCCAGTGCCAGTTCTCTAACTCCAAAATATGTTCTGTCTAGCTACACACCTATACACACCTATCACACACCTACACAGAGGTTGTTGTTACCCCACTAGCCAAAGCATCATCAGCTGTTTCCTAAATTAGTGTGGTATTTCACAAAACTGTCCCACCCTTTATCCATTTTTGTCCTATACTATCCATTCAGCAAACATTAAATTAATATTATGACAGTTTTACAATTAAAATCAGAACTATTTCTTTTGGGCTTTAAACTCTACTAGTCTTCCACTGTACTTCAAATAAAACTCACACCCCTTACCTGAGAGACCAGGGCCTGTGCAATGTCCCCCTTGACTACTTCTCCACCCGCTTCTTCTACCAAAGTCTCCTCCTCACTCACTATACGCTCAGTCACCAAGTGGATGGCTTGCAAATCTTTAATGTGCTGTGCTTACCACACTTGCAGCGATTTCAGCTTGCCGTTTCCTTCTCCTGAATGCAGCCTCACTGATAGGCCTCTCAGAGTACAGAACAAGTCACAGTAAACCTTGCAATGTCCAACTTTAGTGACTTAATCCTTGAGAAAAGCACCTGACATTTCCTTCCTCAGAGTTCAATGCTTATGGTTCCTTAGCCATCCTCTTTCCTTTGTGCCGCTACCACTATTCCAGTGACTCCACATTCGACTCCTTTCTCTACATTATGCCACTTGTTCTCCAGTGGCTCATGTTCACTGTAGTCTCTCCATGTGCCTCTACTTCTGTGTTTTTCTACTAAATTCACGTACCGTGTATGTTTCACATTTAAACACTCCAAGAAAAACAAAATCTGATTAGGTTAATCAGTTATCACAGAGTGTGAAGTGTCACTGTTGAGCAGAGTTCTTGTTCTGAGCCATGTCATGGTCCGTTGGTCTGGCTTTGGCAAGCTCTCCATTCCTGATCCCCTTGATCTGCATGTGGGAGATGATAAAATAGAGCACTGAGGCACATTTATAAAGGAATATCCGGAGGTGGGATGCAGACAGGAAGTGCCTTCAGAGCATCCTCAAACTTTTTGCTGACATACCAGATAAATTAGTGAATGCTGGAGTTTGGGGGGTACTAATTTGCCTTCTGTCTAGTTAAAAAGATATCCAAAAGAATCTAATTATTTTTTAGAAATTCTTTCATGATTTCTCGATTCAGTCTTCCTCCGTGTCTCATGTTGGGTCCTTATAAATGATTCCATGTCTGTATTATAGGAGACCAAGTTGTGGGTACTTCACAATTTATAATATTCATATATACTCAATGTCGATGAGTTTTAAACTAAAAGCTACAGTGAACAGATTCCTTGGGAAAACCAAGGAATCTTGTAATTCTTTATAATTCTTTGCGCCTATCTATGAAGGGATAGATCTTGCAGCCCATGATGGTATTTCCCTTGCCTAAAATAGCATATTTTCATTTGTTTGAGTGATTTTCTCTCTATCTCACCATAGCCACAAAGAATATGTCACATAGTAGGTCCTCAGGCAACATTTTGAAAAGGAAAAAATGAATGGGCATTATGTATATAGGTAAATTATTAAATAAAAAAGTGAATTGGCATTATGGAACCCTGCTTCAGAGGCGAGTCAAAGTGAGAAAAGATACTTGTGAATCAGGCAGGATGCACCAAAAACAGTGTCATATGGAAACACACTTTTGTTTTTATATCCTTCCCATGAAATATATGCTAATATCCAAAGAAAATTTGTCTTGCTACATATTGAAACATAATAATAAATTACCATATCTACTTTAAAGCTCTTATCATCATTTACATTTTAAAGAAAGAGAACTTATCTGTTCACATCATGATGATCAGTAGAATTATTAATAGAGAAAACTAATTCTTCCATCAATTCTTTGCCTTCAGAGCTTTGGAAAATTCTGATTTTCAAAGCCAATTCTATTTTGTGTTCTTTCTCTTATCTTAAAAAGAAAAAAACTTCACATAACTGGGGAGATTTATGAAACACAATGATAAATGTTTTACAGACTATACTTCAAAACTATGACTGGTTGACTGGTGAGACCCAGCAACCAGGCAGTGAACACTTGATATGGAGTTCTTTGGTGCTTTAGTTATTCCTTCTCTTTTATATGTTTTATTCAACTGTGTTTTAATATCATCAAGCATGGTTTCAATCATCCAGTGCTAGTCAGTTTAAAATTCCAGGTAGTTCTCACACCTTTTTTTTTACTTCTTGCCTGTCAACAGCAGATATAATGAAAACAAAGGTTAGAAAAATAGACTTTGTGGCTCAGATACTTTTGCGTTATTTATCTGATAATTATTCAGAAAAGTTGTAAGCGTCTCTATATTTTTTGTTTGTATCTGACTTATCCTCACTCTACCCTTTTTATAACATTAATTTTTTAAATTACCCACACAATCTATAAATATAATCACATTATAAAAAAATCACGGAGTGCTTTCTTATGAAAAGCAATTCAACACACATAGTTAAACATTTTCAAAACAATGTTTTGAGTTATAAAATAATTACCTCTAACTTCATTTCTAAAACAAGGCAAGAAACCCCATATCTATTTCATACTAAAATCACCTGATATGATAATTAACCTAAAAAGTGGAAAATAATGTATTAAGTACTAAGGAAAAAATATAGTAAATAGTTTCCTTTTCCATAATTAGTTATTAATAATGGAATAGAAACTTCTGATTCACAGTAAGATAAAATAACAATGTTACAGGTTCTTCCAAGTAACATCGGGCCATTTCTCCTGAGCCGGTATGCTTTGTTTACACATCTGCAAGGAAGATAGACATATATAATTAGTAACTAGGCTATGAATTAGGTAAAGAATTAAGGTACTTGCCCATATGTTTTTAAATACAATCATCACTATATGTTTTTAATCACTTTTTACAATTACTGTATTGTTGAATATGCAAGAAATGATATTAATGCTAAATTTCTATTAGATTCAAATTCTAACTTGAAACTGGAACCCTTGTGACCTCCCTTTTGTATAATTCACCACTCTGAAATATTAAGAATTTCCTATTGTTAAATTAGATCACATAATATGCACTGCAATTTCTAATTATGATATTGCCTACTAGAAGTTGGAAATATGGGTTCACATTCTTGTCTTAAAATTATTTATCTGTAAAAAACAAGTCAATAATACTTAGTTGTTACTTTGGGATATTTTTGACACATTTACAGTAATAATTAGACTGTTATATTTCTACAAAAGAAATTTTTTAAATGTATTTCAGAAGAGTAACAATCTGAAATATCTTTTGAGAACTTTATGATTGATACTTGTTGCTTTGAAAAAAAAAAGTACATTCTTCAAAGTTTGTTGCAGATATGTTTTCCCGGTTAATCTCCTTCCCATCAAAGACTGTGGGCTTTTGACAAATGCTTTTCTGATTCATTCCTCAATCACAAGGGCTATAAAGATCCCCATCTGCCACTTTGCTATTTTTGCACCAGTTTGATATAACAAAGAATGTGAATACTTGCTTTGTCCATGAAGTTAGGATGTGTACCCTATTTTCTAATAAAAACTATGTATCCTATTGATAGTGAATAAATTCGGTGACAAAAATATATACATGACAGCTTGCATTGTTAAACACAAATGTACTCTACTTAAAATAACCAGTAAAATAGAAATGCATTCTATGGGCAACAGCTGGTAGGGTGGAGATATTAAAAAAAAAAAAAAAAAGCAAAATCTTTGTATTCAGCCACAACAGGGTCTGAACAAGATTCCTAAACTCCATATTCCTTAGAAATTGGCTAATGTGACAACTCATGCTTCAATTTGCAGCAGTGTCAAAAAATGAGAACAGGTAAGATCAATGTTAGTCTCCACAAGCCATTGAACCCACATAATACATGGTCTCAAGTAGGGACCTCAAACTTTAATATATTAATATAAACACAAGATGTAAGAGAGGTATTATAGTCTGTGTAGAACTGAAGAGTACAAGACCACCTTAAGGTGTGTAAATTTATTATTTTTTTATTCACTAAAATAGTATAGTAAGAGGCCTGCTCCTTAAAGATTTTGACCATCTTAGCACAAGCCCCAGGGAGAGGTTTTGTGCTCCCCACATACCCCTAAGTAGAACTGTCACATACTTATCTCAGAATTTCATTCATGACTGCCAATGGTCAATCCCTTTAATTGTATTCTAAATCTGAAAACTCACCTCCCTCTTCAGGGATCATTCATTTGCAATCTGTTGCTCCTACATAGTCAATGCCTCCCATTGTACTAATTCATCAGTAAGTGCATCAGCTTATTTTAAAACTCCAACTGAAAAAACATAAAATGGTCATAAAATGAAAAACTGAAATACTTGGACCTCATAGAAATTAAATCTTTTGCTCTGCAGATGACTGTTAAGAGAATAAAAAGAAAAACAACAGACTAGGAGAAAATATTTGCAAACCACACATCTGACAAAGGACTATTATCTGGAATATATAAAGAGTGTTCAAAACTCAACAATAAAATAACAAACAATCCAATTAGAAAGTGGGCATGGAAACAAACAAGAAAGTGACACAGAGACAAAGCTTGAGATAATTAGGGTGAACATAGATAATCCTATGAGATAAAAACCATTGGAGAGTAGATAGTAAAGACAGAAAATAATTTAATTTAATGGCAATTAGTTTGCTAGAGTGGAGTACACATCAAAATTTATTCAAATTTATTTTAAAAATGGAAATAAATGATAGAAATTACAAAAAATATAGCCACTGTATTCTAGGAAAGGTAATGAAATTCAAAACTCAAAGATTAAGACAAACTTCTTCAATTCTCTAGATACATAAAATTAGTTACATAGAAGTTGGAAATATCAAGTTATACTTCTCTTTCTCAATAGAAGTAAACAATATCAGAAGACGATAGAACAGCCTCAACAAAGTTATGAAATATAGAAAGTATGACTCAAAAAGGTTATTCTAAGCATCTAACCTCATGCATGATCTGCTTGTCTTTCACCTCCTTTACCAGAGTATTTCTGACCACATGGTGTGGGATACCTTAGGGAGCCCACTTGGAAATCACAGGTTTTATGGACAGCTCAGAAATGTGGATAAGTTAGCACTCTACCTGTGTTTACCCGAAACAGATGGGAGCTGATGTGCCTTTTATCCTTCAGGTGGACAATCCTGAAATACATTCTAAATAACTGTATA
Organism: Lepilemur ruficaudatus; assembly: GCA_963574885.1. NCBI lineage: Eukaryota > Metazoa > Chordata > Mammalia > Primates > Lepilemuridae > Lepilemur > Lepilemur ruficaudatus. The sequence goes on from CAUYRT010005914.1 coordinate 6,209, forward strand.
GAAAGTCCCAGCTGGACCAAGTCCCAATTGCCTACAGCAGTGATTAACTCAGTAAGTCTCCTCTGTTTTAGTCTTTGCAGTCCTTCATTCTAATTCCCTGGGATCACTGGTCAAAATAAACTGCTTCATGCAAGTGCTTTTTCTCCAGTTCTGATTTCCGGAGGAAACCTAAGCTAAGATATTTGATTCCAGTAAAATATTATTAAATTAGGTAGAAAACATACCCACAGAATAAAGTTCTGGAACTAGATTTAAGAGTGAAATATTACTAAGAACCCTATTGCTGATGCGATGTGGGGTAGTGTTAATCCGTGGCATTCAACAGCTTCACAATTAGTGAGAGGTAGATAGAGATGAAGTACAGGTGAAATAAAGCTTTGCCTGATGTGGTAACTGAGCATTGTAGGGTCAATGATAAGTAGAAAGATTGTCAGGTTCCCTTCTTTAGTGCTTTAGAAGCCTTAAGAAAATAAAATAACTGGCTTAGGTCAACCAATTATCAACTCAAAGCATGCTCTAAAATTGAGAAGGCCTCATTAGCAGAGTTTTAAAAAACTCTTATCACCTACAGCCATACTGTCGAAAATCAGGCCCACAAATTAATTGTAAGGGTAGTCGAATCGCAAATGAGACAAAATATATGAGACTGAGTGAATAGAAAAAGTAGTGGGAGGCTGACATTTGGATAGATAGGGGGTGAGATTCTTGAATCCATTACCCCAGGGTCTTTAATACACCTGGATTTTAAAGTTGTTGAACTGGGGATGTGTGGAATGTAAGTCTGGGTAGCGGAGAACTTACTGACACATGAGCACTATTCCATGACATAGAGTGACAAGGATATGTAGAACTTTTCTTGATTATATTAATTATCTATTGGGCTTTATGATTTACCGCAAACTTAGCAGCTTACAAAAACATATATTTATTTTCCCAATTTCTATCAATTAGGAGTCTAGGCATAGCTTAGCTGGTTTCTCTGCTTTAGGCCCTCACAAGGCTACAGTCAAGGTATTAACTTGGACTGCAGTTTTATCTCAAGACTTGACTGGTGAAGGATTCACTTCCAAGCTCAAGCAGTTGTTGGCAGCATTCAGTGCTTTGTGGCCTGTTGGACCAAAGGCCTCAGTTTCTTGATACATGGCTTTTCAGTAGGGTAGCTCACAATATGGTTAGGAGGCCAGCAGGAAAGAGAGTCTCCAAGCAGGATGGATTATAATGTTAGGTAACATGGTACCAGAAATGACATCCTATCACTTCTGCCATAATCTATAGGTTAGATGCAAATAAAAATTTCTGCCCATAATCAAGTGGAAGGGATTATACAACAGCATGAGGACTGGTAAGCAGAAATGTTTAGGGATCATCTTTGAGTCTGTTTGCCACGTAGTATTAATACACTGTGGGAAGATCTTTGAAATTTGCTCAATGATCTCATATACATGAAGAGAAGCTATTGGAACTGCCTTGGATAAATATTGATAAAAAATATAGAAAATTCAGGGAGATAGGGGTATTGGAATAGACTTAATGCGTGAGATTAGAGACCCCACCACCTGACTCTGCTCCATAGGAAGACACTCCCTAGAGCAATCAGAAGATTTTTCTCACTAATATGAGAAAGCTAGACAAAGTTGATCTCATATAAGTAAAAAGGTAGAACAGAGGATACTGGAGGCTGGGACAGGCAGAAGGAAGGGGAGTATTGGGAAAGATTTGTTAAAGGATAAAATATACAGCTAGGTAAGAGGAATAAGTTCTAGTGTTCCATACCAGCGGGATGACTATAGTTAACAATCATACACTACGTAGTTCAATACCTAGAAAGAGGATATTGAATGTTCACAACACAAAGACATGGTAAATTTTTGAGATGATAGACTGCTAATTATCCTGATCTGATCACTATATATTATATATGTATTGAAACATCACTATTGACTCCATAAATATGTACAATTGTCACACATCAACTTTTAAAAAAGAAAATTGAATGTAACAAAAATAAGAAAAAAAAATGAGTTCCTGAGGAAGACTGGCTGCTTCTCTGCACACAGGGTTGACCAGAGGAGATGCTGCTGGATAGCTGGGCTCCCTGATGTCAAGGGGGTACCTGGATCTTGGCATGGCACAAGCCAGATGGCAGCACCCAACAGAGAGAAGCAAGGTGGATGCAATTACTATCAAGAGCAGCAAGACCTCACTTATAGTTTGTATACCAGAAAAAGGCATATACATTTATGAGATAATTTCATCTCAAATGTGTATGTGCATTTTGTTGGTGTCTGATTTAAGGAATACTCATACATCAAAAATGGACTGAGACAATAGGATGGAACTACACTTTGGAAACGGCTGTGATATAAGATACTGGACATGGTCTTGGAGTAATTATGACCTTGAGAAAATTTCCTAAAATTGTTACACCTCATTTTTTTTTCAGTCTGTAAAATACCTCATGGATGCTTCTTTTTTGTGGCCATGCATGATTCTAGGTACCAACAACAGAATGCTGTGCCAGCACATCTGCTGTGTCCCTGACGTGCTGGCGTGCCAAAGGAGGATACAGAGACCAAAGATATTCCAAAAGAGTGTGGAATGAGATTAGTGTCAAGTGCCCTGAAGAAAAAGCAGGGTAAGAGGATAGAGTTTGGAGGATTACTAGAGATGGAATGGTCAAGTAATCCTTCATGAATAGGTGGCATGTGAGAAGACCTGAATAAAATAAAGAAGGCTTGTGACATTGGCAGAACAGCAAGCACCTAGGCCCTGAGTAGAGAACATGATTGGTATATCTGAACCATTGCAAACAGGCTGCCTCTCAGGGCACAGTGAGAGAACGGTCAGGAAACAGGATTCCAGAAGTAGTCAGAATTGCGGGTCATCCAGATAGATTTTTGCGATCAAAGATGAAAATATTTGTAATATTTGGGGGCATATAGCAATAGCCAGTTCAAAGGGCTTACTTTAGTTTTTACATCATCTGAAACAAGCACATCATGGGAATTCTGAAGAACAAACTTTAAGTTTCATAAACATATAAACTGATGAATTCTGTAACAGGTAGAATTGTCATGACTTAGAGAAGCTACAACTCTCAGGTATAATAAGTTTAATGGGTCAGAATTACCATTATTCTATGTAAAACTAGTAGACACTAATAAAGGGTTTTATAGATTTGGCCTACATAATGAATACTCTCTTCAATAGAGCAAAAGCATTTTTAATATAACCCCTGGTGTCTTAATTACAAAGGAGGCCGAGTCAGTAAGATTACCTGAAGCAGCAGCGACTGGGAAGGAAGACATTGCTGGAGTCACTGAAAGCACTTTGCATTCAACAAGCTCTGCTTGAGAGAATAACCATATCATAGATCAAATAAATAGCATCCAGGAAGTGCTGACAATTTAGGGATACTGGGACAGATAAGCTGAATATAGTCCCCAAGGTGCCAACTTCCTATCCCCAGAGCCTGTGAATATGTTATCTTACATAGCAAAGGGACTTTCCAGATGTATTACGTTAAGGATATTGAGATGGGGAAATTGACCTGGACCATCTGGTTGGGCCAATGTATCACTTGAGTCCTTATAAGAGGCAGATAGGAGAGCCAGAGTCAGAGAGAGAAACGGGGTGTGCTGCATTGCTGGCTTTGAAGATGGAGGATACATCCATGGGTCAAGAAGTGCAGGAGGCCTCCTGAAGCTGGAAAAGAAAAAAGAATGGCTTCTCTTCTAGGGCCCCTAGGAGAGATGCATCCCCACAGACACTTCGATTTTTGGTCCAGTGAGACCCACGTTGAGATTCTGACTTTCAGAACTGTAAGATAATAAATATGTGTTGTTTTAAGTCATAAAAGTTATGGCAATTTGTTATAGAAGCAGTAGGAAACTAAAATGCAAGTAAATTGAATCCAACAGTTGGTATGAGAGAACAACATTCAAAAGAGATGGTATAACCCTATAAAGACATAAATATTATGAACCTGTAATAATTTAAAAGAAGACATGACATAAAGAAAAATCAAAAATCAAAAGGATTTAGGAGCTACCAAATCTCCCAAGCCAACAAAGCAGAGAATTACAATTCTCATCCAATTTCATTTCTAAGTATTATTGTGTTTAAATGCATGGATATGTATGTACACAGAGTATGGAATGTAATAGGTGATTGCAATATTTTGTTACTATTTTCCTTATAGCTTCCCTACTAGAGAGCATGGCCTCTGAAAGCCCTGTTGCCTCTGTTTCAATCCAGGTTCTGTCACTTCTTAGGTCTATGACTCAGGGAAGTCACCTAAAACTCTGTGCCCCATTTTCTTATCTATAATTTGTCAAATTAATAATATTTACCTCATAAAGTTGCTATGAGGATTGACAGAGTTAATATGTAAAAATAACCAGAATAGTATATGGCACATAGTAAATACATGAAAATGTTTCATGTTATTCTTTGGTTCTCACATTACCAAAGTTAGAGTTATCTTTTATTATATTAACTGATTTACAAGACAAAGGGAAAATGTATTATGGGTTACATTTTGGCTACTATTTCACAACATCTTTCTTATTTTCTAACAATTATTTTATTATGTTATAAAAGTCTTTCATGAAATTCACAAATGCCATGATGCTTAGGCTATGATGGTAAAATTGCAAAAATATATTTAGAAAAGAAATAAATCCAGGCATTAAGTTGTGGATGACAGTAAGTTAGTACCAAAACCATATTGACCAGAGGAAATGATTTGTCTAATCAGTTGCTTTGAATTTCTTGACATATTTTGAAGGATATACCTGTCTGAGCAAATTTCTCATGGCTGTCATATAGATTATCAACTCTGAGTGCTAGAGGAGGGAAAAGAAATATGGAGGGACTGGGTAAAAGGAACTAATAGACCGCATTGATTATATCTGTATTGTTCACCATAATAGCCCTTCCCTGGCGCAGCACTTGAAAGAGAGCAGGTATTCTATAAATTCCATTGAATGAATGATGACTAGGGATACTAAAACTTTCTAGCTCCTTCTCTGAGTCAGATTATCACTTAATGTTCACAATACCCTTTTGAGATAAATATTAGTATTCTTGCTTTATTTGTATTTGTATTTTGTCAGTATTCTTGTTTTATTAATGATAAAACACAGGTCCAGTGAACAATTTGCTCAAGATAGTATATTATGGTATTTGGACTCATAACCAAGTTGAATAATTCCACTACCTGAAGAGTTTACACAACCACATTAAAAACACAAACCTTTTGATACCACTGTGGCCACTGTTCCCAGGACACAATTGTATAACCAACCAGACCTCATGAGGCTCAGCCTGAGGCTGAGCTGTCTGAATGGGCACTAGTTAGGCATTTTAGGCTATGTGAATGGGCACTATTCTTCCAACAGGACTGAACCCCTTGCCTTTGAATAGCAAGTGGTTTCTGCAACATAAGTTATAATTTAGTTACAACATATAATCTAAAATTGTAAGCATACTTTACCTGACAACTACTGCCTATGAGAGCAGAGGTAGACACATACAGATCAGGGCCAGTAGGGTCAGATAGATTTATTTAGAGAGAAATATCTGTTTCCTACCTGCAAGCTGTTGTTTATAATGCAGTCCAGGCAGATCAGCTCAGATCCATCATCCCTTCAGCCCAAACGGCTCTAAGTGCATGCCCCACTGATGGTGCATCAATAGCATCATCAAATACAAAGGCTGCTCAAACATGCTTATTACTTGTTGACATGTTGATGGTTGATACTTGCGCTCACTACAGTATTTCTTTCCATGCAGAATTTATAGCCTTGGTTCCTAAAAAGTGCCTATACAACATTTTTCAGCATTGCCACTTATTTGGCTGGCATCTATGTATCTTTTTGTATTATGTTCTTAATATACCAGCAGGTTTCTCCCAACATCCCCACCTGAAATTTCATAGAAAAGTTCTAGCTTTGATGGACTGGATACATTCTGATTCTATACAGAATGAAGATACTTAGCACAGAATGGAGGTATGGACATCTTTGAGGACTGCATTAGAACCAGAGATGTATTTGTAGGCTACAGACAGCCAACTGTCAGTCATTTTTGCAGAGTTCATAAAGCTTCCTAATTGGAAGTTCTCTAGAATTAGATCAATTCTGTCATGATTATAATGTTTTGAAATCACAATTGAAAACAGAGGGGTAAATATTTTTAAGGTTCAACCCCTGAAAGATCAGTCATATATTAATAATTCTATACCAAATATCAGAATAGCAATAAGCTCCTCCAAGTCAAGGACTGTGTCCCTGCATTTGTGTATCCTCATTTAACAAATCTTAAACACCCTGTTTGAGTCCATGATTATATTAAGGAAGTATATATTGCAACATTTGAGACCAATTAGCAGAAAGCTCACAAATGTAAACACCCTCTTCATCTAGCATTACCATAAAAATCACACTAAATGCATTTTTGCACTTTTACCACTGTGTCTTCTCAGACTCAATATTCACTTTTTCCATATCTATAAATCTTTAGTAGTAATTTCATCCAGTCATCAGCACTGCATCAGATACCCATGCTGAGCATTAAATATTTGGTGTGAAATAGCAGCTGGTGGTGAGTTATGATTATGGTAAATAATATTTGTAATGACTATTGATTTTTTTTCCAATAGTCTGAATAGTCTGTTTAAATAGTGATAAAAGCCATACAACATTGTAAGTTATGGGAAATCTATTCAAAATGAAATACAACTTTTCTAATATTCCTATTTGGGGCACATTCATTTTGCAATATTTTATATAACTGACTGCCAGGATATTATCCATTATCTCCAAAAGAGTACTTCATTTAAAAGAAAGTAATTTAATAATATATTGAACTTCTATATTGAATTTATAAAATAACTTATTAGGCTAGGTTTATACATAAGAATTAACTATGTAATATTGAGTACTTGATAAATATATCTGAATTAATCACCATTTGGAATTGCATAAATATATGCATATTAAATCAAAGAGTAGTAAATGACGTAAGGAAGTAAAAATCTACAGTTTCTATATGCAAAGTGGCCACGTAAATTTTTTCAACTTTACTTAAATGTTGTATCTCAAGAAAAGAGTAAATGAAAAAAAGCTAATCCACAATTATACATTCGAGTTTTCCTATCTTTCTTACTTTAAAATGCCACAATCAGTTAAGGACAAAGTTGTTGCCCTTGTTTTTTTGTTGCATGTGAAGCCTTTGATGTGGTATTTATCAGCTCTTTTTAAATCAGACTGATATTGGCTAATATGGATTAGCTGAAGGAACTAAGTAACAGAGAATCAACACAAAACTCCTGTGACAACTTCGCTATAGAAAATGTAAGACTCATCCATAATGTTCCCATTGATTTGAAGAAGTATTGAACCCAGCTGTTTCACCAGTAACACAGCAGGCTGCAAAATGCTGTGAACTCTTTTCTATTGCTAACTCCATAGTTTAGCATAGGCCGTGGGCTCGCATTTCACAAGGTGGACAGCTCTTACACTAAATGAGTCAAAACCCACCCTCTCTTCATGTTCATTTTATTCGCTACTCCTTGTTTTATGTAATAACATTGTTTCTGTAATATCATATAACTAGCATTCTGCTAAATGAGAGGAGATATCTGAATAAATAGAATTCATGGTTTCTGTTGACGGATCTTAACATACATTTTATTTGTTAAGACAAGCATATGCAAAAGTACTCAAATATACCACATTTATTTCCCTCTTTTCTTTATTTCATCTCCTCTTACTTTTTACTAATTTTCTTCTCTCCCTCTCTTTCTCTGTTTCTCTCTCTCTATCTTACCTGCCCTCCCTTTATCTTTTTTATTAGGTTTCTAGAACACGTAGTGAATGTGATTGATACCAATTTAACTCAGCAGGGGATCAGGCACTGAAGGATTTTATTGTCAGTGAAAGAATCAGACAGGTATGTAATTAACTGAAATAAAAGGCTTTTTAAAAGTGTAATGAGAAACACACAAATAATTCATAACTCTTTTGGTTTTCCCTCCTGCCTTGATTCCACTTTGTTTCATATTTTCCCAAGATAGAAATTGACAGGGTGATTCAGGAGGAATATAAGCTATAATTGTAAAGATCCCTTTCATTAATTACTCATGCTATACTTATTTCCACAGATTCTGTCATTTTCATGAGAAAATCCATGGTGGTTCAGGGAATTGGCCAGAGATTCCCAATGGGCGTGTAATAGGACACCCTCATGTACAGGAAGTGGGTTGCAGGTGTGCCAAGATATGGGACCCCTCAACCCTTGGGAGAGTGCATAGATTTTTGCTGTAAAGAGCTTTGTCAACTATCCCTGGATTGCCATATCAAAGAAATTATCATTTTCAATGTCCATGTGTGTCATAATATGAAAACTTTCAGTGTAACACTAGGAACCGAAGTATTTTTGCAGTCAACACTAGCTAGCAGTACAAAGAGTTACTTTTGTGTTTGTATCTCACACGTGTGATTGGTAAACAAATTTGGAATATCCTTCCCTTCTTTCCTTCTCTCCAACCTCTTCACAATCGGAAACTTCAAAAAATTCCTATATGTTACCAACATTTCTGAATCTTACTGGGATTTTTCTTTGAAATACACTAAATTCTTAAATTAATATAGGAATAATTGTTCTTTTAAAATTATTTAGTCCTCTCACCAAACAGAAATATGTTAGATATAGATTTGGTCTGGTTTATAGTATATAATTTTTAAGCATTCGTTAGGTGGATCACAAAACTTCTCATTACTGTTACTATTAAACATCAATACTATACATGTATAAATTATAAAATATATATGGTTATTACATTACAAATTGGACCTGTTTTTTATTTTAATAAGTGATCACTATTATACAGAAATTATATTAACTATATTTTTCATACAAAGCTACTGAACTTTGTAATTCTGTAACTTCTATAATTCAGCTGCTTACATTTTCTAGTGTCAAAAGGCAATATATTATTTACAAATTAAACTTTAAAAATTTGGGAAGCTTGTCATAATATAGTACATTGCACATTATTGAAAAGCAGCTAAGAAGAGCTTTGTTAGAACAGCAAGGAGAAAAATTATAGAGATTAGGCTTCTCTAGTCAAACTTTCTTCCTTCTGGGAAATTATCTCTGTGATTGAATATTTAACATGGTTTTCAATTTATACTATATGTTCTTATTAAGTTAATGTCCATGAATAACTTCAGCCATCTGAAGTCCAAATTGAGAGGAGAACATAATGTAGCCCATTTAGCCCAGGGCCAATCCTAAACTTATTTACAAAGAAGGAAAGTTTGTTTTTATCATCCCTTATCTCTCCATTCTCAAAGTGTTTCACTGTTTTCATTTCATGCATAGGCACTTATACAAGTACAGTAGTCTTCTGGAAAGCCCCAGGACCTTAGGCAGCTACCCAAAGCCCAACTCTTGGTCTCCAAGCTGTAAATCCCAGAGATCTTCCCTCCACTATAGTTTCCTACACATCTCAGCTCTCTGGAAGATAAAAGGAATAGCTTACCTGTGCCCATATGACAATGTGTTATAATAAATTATATTGCTACCCCTTTAGTATAACTACTTGCCCTAAATCGTAAAGATCTCCTGTAGTTTATAACTTAACACTATAGAATTTCTAGTAGTTGCTGGTATAAGTCATGACAGGATATAATTTATAATTGCCTGAGGAATCTTCAATTAATACAAACCAGGGTGCCTCATCTTTTCTTATTCAAATAATTGACCTTTTGGAAGGCTTCATATCTTAATCCTAGAATGTGGGGGAAGTATTTATTAGGATAATACTTAGCTAGAACTTTGAAGATTCTGAAGTGTTTCTAATTTGTTAACTGCTTCTTATATTCAGAGTATCAAGAAATGACTCATCTCTTGATTGAGCTCTGATTCACCTAGGGAAAGCATAGATAAATACTTCCAGCACTGCCTGTTCCTATTATCTGACATCTTAGTCCTTCCTGGCTTTCTTTTTTGATTGTGGATTGGTCTGTTATAGTGTATTTTTTTTTTATTTCAAAGTATTAAGGGGGGACAAGTGTCTTAGATTACATGGATCATTTTTGAAATGCTTGAGTTCCAGTTATAGGTGTGTCCATCACCCAAATAGTGTTCATTGTATCTGTTAGGTAGATTTTGCTCCTCCTCCCTCCGCCCTCCTCCCCGATCAATTTCCACTGAGTTTTACTTCGCTCTGTGCATATGTGTGCTCGTTGGTTCGTTCCAGTTTAATAGTGAGTACGTGTGGTGCTTGTTTCACCCTTCTTGAGATACTTCACTTAGGAGTATCTGCAACAATCTGGATGAATAGTACTTTTTATGGCTGAGTGGTACTCCATGGTATACATATACCACATTTTATTAATCACTCATGAATTCATGGCACTTGGGTTGATTCCACATCTTTGCAGTTGTGAATTGTGCTGCAATGAACATTTGAGTGCAGGTGTCTTTTTCATGAAAAGTCATTTCCTTTGGGTAGATATCCAACAGTGGGATTGCAAGCTGCATATTTGGTAATGGGCTAATATCCAGAATTTACAAAGAACTCAAGCAAATCAGCAGGATAAAAAACAAACAACCCTGTTAAAAAGTGAGCAAAAGACATGAACAGAAGCTTCTCAAAAGAAGAACAACAAATGGCCAAGAAACATATGAAAAAATGCTCAATGTCACTAATCATCAGGGAAATGCAAATTAACCACAATGAGATAGCACCGTACCCCAGTTAGAATGGCTTTTATTTAAAAGTCCGAAAACAATAAATGCTGGCATGGATGCAGAGAGAAAAAAACCGTTATACACTGTTAGTGGGACTGCAAATTAGTACAACTCTTGTAGTGTATTCTTATTAGTAATAATTATTGCTTTTTTTTATCAGGATTCTATTCAAGTAGTCCTTTCATATAGTTCAATACCACCTTCCTAGACAGTGTCATTGACCAAAATTTAAACCTCCAAATATTTCCAATTTCACGGTACATGGGAATTACTAATGAAATAATATTGAACAGGTAGAAGTCATAAGAAAGACAAATATTCAGCTGTTATAGAATTGCTGTGAAGTAGATAGAAAGGCAGGAAAACTTGGTCCAAGGCAGGCTTTTCCACCTCTAGGTGAAAGATACTATATGATTTGACAGTTCCATGATGCCTTTCCTTACTTTCCTTTCTGTTGAACCAACTAATTGATTTAGAATGGCGTTATTTATTTATTTATTTATTTATTTTGTAATTTACGTGTCATGTCTTTACTCCATTTTAAGTGTACAATTAAATGGTTACTAGTAAATTTACCAAGTTGTACAGCTATTCACATAAATCAGTTTTAGAGGATTTCTTTTATCCATATTTTTCTTGTTTATTTTCTTTCATGGCCTTCTGAGAGAAATTCAGCTTTTCTGATACTAAAATATAAATAAAATGGTTTGGCCTAAATAAGACCTTTTTTAAATGCAAGTACTAAATGATCACAGAAGTCTACTTTAAATAAATATGTAGCAGTAGCATATATATGCTTTTAAAGTTTCCAACATTGTGTACGTTAAATTATTTATCTTTTCTCTTTCTCTCTCACTGGGTTCTATCTTCAAAAGCTCAGTTTTGATTATTACGGTGTGATGAGTCAGCCGTGGGTAGAATTTACAGGAATTATATGAAGTTATTGTAACATTCAGCCTAATATATTTATTTCTGAAAGATTCCTTCTCTAGGGCCAAGTCTGGATCACGATTTATAGGGAGTGGCAATCTTTAAGTTTTTATGTATCTTTTTAGACCAACCTATTTCTGCCGCCAAGTTACTCTGGACCTCAGGGATAAAGCTAAAGAGAAGACATGCCCTAGTTCTAATAACAAGCTCCTCATGCTTGAGATGGCAAATCCTAACTTATCTCTCAAATTGCTGGCTCCCTTCTGTTCTCTCACTTTTTGGTATAACATCTATCCTCTTCCGTATACTCGTCTTACTTCAATATCTCATCCTCATTATCATCAAGTCATGCCATTTCTAGCTTTGAAATCGTCCTTAAATCTGTTCTGTCCTCATCTTTTTCATTGTTGCCATCTTAGGTTAGTGTCTAATCAGATCTTCTCAAAGCTATTTTAATAGCTTCCTAGGTGGCCTCCACCTCTAGTTTTTCCTTAATCGAATTAATTCTCCATTCTATGCAGTAGTCACTTTTCCTTACAACTGTGTCTCTCATCTGTCTGTATTAATGTCTGTGACACACACAGGCACACACACACACTCCTTTCTCAGTACATTTTATTATTAATATTTGATATTTCTTGAATAGGTCATCACACTGCCTGTCTCCATCCTTCACAGGGGCAGTTCATATTTTCAGAGTATCCTCCCTTCCCCACAGCCTGCTTGAAAAGTTGTTCTTTAATCATTATTTAAAATTTACCATCTATTTAATGTATTTATTTTTCTTCTGAAGCTTTACAAAGAACTAGTTTTACCTTCCTCTGAGTTTTTTAAAAAAATATTCACAGCTGTTAACAATAGTAGCATTATTATTAGTTTGTTTGTTTGTTGTGCCTTTCTCCCTATTAGGTTCTCTGAAGAAATGGACTGAGTTTTAATTGTATCTTTATCTTATCTACCAATCATCGCCAACACATTCTAGGTACAAAATATTATAATTCAGTTGTTTTCAAACTTGCCTTTGTGTTAGAATCACTTGTGTAACTTAAATATATTGGAGAGAAAGTCTGGAGCTTCAGCTGAAACTTTTCAAAATCAACAATTTTAAATTGGACTCAAATAATTGTACTTCTACTTGGCTCCTTTTGAAACCAAATAATGCCCTAATAAATACTTCTGGGACATACTTTATCAGGATTTCCCCACATAAGAGCAGTTAAAATGGAATTTTGATGAGATGGAGGTTAGAGGAAATTTCTCTGCCATCCATTGTGGCTTAAAATGCTTTATTGCTTTGTGACTCTCCTATAGCTAACCTGGCAATAGCTGGTGTTTCCATGAGCTTTGTGAGTTGGCTGCAGGATTCCAGAAACCACTAAGAATTATAATAACACCCACTGAATACACATGTGAGGCATGGTTCCAAGCACTCCTAACACATTTAATCCTCACGGTGACTGTATGAGTTATTATTCGTATTTTATAGATGAAAAAAAATTGAGGCTTAGAAAAGTTAAGTAACCCAACCAGAGTCAAATAGCTTGAAGGCAGGTAGAGCCAGAGTTGGAGTACCAGCAGCTCTCATCAATAGCTTGTGCACTTACATAGCCTCTCATTACAAACCAGTTGCAGAACTCATTCAATAAAAGAGCGCTAGGGAAGAGATGAATCTCTGTTAAGATTCACACAACGAGAACAAACCTGAAACTGACTTCCATATTAAGGAATTTGAATTTATTGCCTAATCAACCACTTTAAAAGTATAGAAAGTATACTTTTCTCCAGTTGATATTATGCGACATTTGCATGAACCTTATGTACCAAACACATTCACTTACATACACATATATCTATAGTTGTTTTTTTAAACAACATTTTAATAGGGAGATTTTAATTTTTCTCCTTTAGTGATATATAAAATAATGGTGCATCTTACAATTGATGTTATCTTAGATTGTATGAAATATGATCGTAAGAGAATACCACAAAATTGTTGTTATGATTTTAAATTTACACAAAATAGATAATATCTATACAAATATAACTTACCAAAATTGACGTAAGAAACAGAAGAACTGAAGTGTCCTAGCTAAAAGATTGCCCTAAGTTTTTGGAAAAATTGTGAAATGTAAGCTGTATGGTTTTATTGATTTCTTGTAATAACTCTGAGTTAAATATTCTCAGCTCCATGTTAGAGAGAATGCGACTCGCTCAGATTAACACAGGAAGGAGTAAGGCAGGGACTCAAACCCAGGTCTAGAAACGTCAAAATGCATTGTTTTTGTTTTGTTTGTTTATTCTTTTGTCCCCCTATTTTGGTATCTTTGTCATTTATGGGTCTCCATCTCTCTCTCTCTCAGGTCTAAAAACCGAAGTAGTGACCATGTATATTCATCTGCACTACCAGACACAGGGAAGGGGGGAAATAAACAGAGGGGAAGGATTCAGCTGCATAACTTGCCTCTGTGTGTGTGTATATTATATGCCTGATATCTATCATTCTATTACATGACACTATGACATTCCACTCCTCCTTCCATTTGTTTAAGAGTTTTGACCTCTTTTTCCATAAATGGACTTCCTAGGATCAAAATATATTGAGGAGATTTGTACAGTTCAGTAGTCTGTTAACTCACCCCACTGAAACATGACTGTATTCCTCCCAGTTTTGCACGGATGTATTGTAAGTTAATAACTGCTTTTACTTTGTTCACTTCCCTCACCCCTAATATTTAGACCTTCACTGTGGTACTCAAACAGCAATTTTGTGTGAATTTTCTGATGCTCTTCTCCCCTAAAAAAGTAGTATGGCAGCTTGAAAATAATTTGATCACACTGAATTAGGATAATAGATGATCTAAAGTTTATCTGTGAGTTTAGGATCCTCATTGTTCTCTTTATTTACAATTGTCTGTGTGGATACATGTTTATTTGCACGTGTAGGTATTGATGGTTCTAAGGCACTGTAAGTTACTGTTCAGCATATTGCTGGAGTTGCAAATGATCTGTTTTGTTTGTTAAGAAAATACCACTATGACCAACGCCCTGAGGGAGAGTAAATGCCTCACTTTACAACATTATGATGAATTATCATCATTTAATGCAAGATACAATTGGGGATTGAATCAGCCTAGTGAAGTCCCTTCAATAATACTGACTGCCGATAATTTTCAGAGTAGCTCTTCTTTCAGAATCATCTACTGCATGCTTTCTGTCAGAGTAGGCTGTCAGAGGCAATTGAACATTATTTGATATGTTTTTCTTTTTTTTTTTTTTAGAAAATTTCTGGAAACTGAAAGTCAAATATCTCTGTTGAAATGGAAAAACCATTTCTCGATTTAATCTCACGTAGGGTGGCATGGGTACTCTTTCAGCACATAAACAAATATTTTGCTGCAAAGGATCTTTTTCTTCTGCTTACTAAAAAGGGCAAATATTTTTAAATGTTGTCTTGCTACTTCTTACTGGAGGTTTAAAGTGTTTGATTTATGATGCATGATTGTTTCCTTTAGTACTTCAAAAAATTGCAACAAGATAGTTTATATTGTTGGTTTTGCTGAAAATAGTATATATGTTACCCCTGTAAAGGAAGAATCAGACTAAAGATACGCGTGTTTTTAGACTGTGGTTTCCAATGAGAACCGGAAGCCTTGAGAAGTAGTCCTAAAACTTTTATTTCAGTTGTAAAACCAGAGTTTGAATTCCAAGAAAATTATTCTTTCATAAACAATTAGTTCATATCTTGAGAGATGAAGAAATAATTAAAATTTTCTAGGATATGATTCATATCCACCGACCTTTGTGGTGTTTCCAGGCTTAAACTCTCATGGAATGAGCTTCGGCACTGGCAGGAAGCGGCGATTACCTCTCCTTCTGGGCTGACATTTCTGTGGGCCATGTGTGCTCTGCCTGCAGCAGCTCCTCCTCCTCTTCAGTCCGTGGGATATTTCCTGTTCTTTCTCGGTTGCCAGGCACCCACTAGCTCAGACTGTAGGCAACTAGGCTTGGCTTTGGGCTGTCATACCAATCTCATTTTCCTTTCCTTTTCTTATTCTTATTCTCTGTAAGCCTCATTCTTTGGTCTTTTTTATTTTTCTTTTTTGGTCCTTTTTCCCACTCAAGACTCCCCTAACTGGCTAAGGGTGTTCAAGTCTCAATGTGGGCCTTTCCCCGTTTAGTATTTCATTTCCATGTCAACGGGCACTTATTTCTCTTGCTTCTCTTCCGTGTTTTTTGAGTTAGTCTCTGTCTCGATCTTGACTCTTCTGGAAGTCTTAAAGTTAGGCTTTCATCTTTGTGAGCACCTCTCTCTATGGGAAATGCAATGTGAATATTGTGTTTTCAATTTTCTGAAACACTTTATTTCATCCTCACTTAAGCTGTGCTTCCGTTTTCAGAGTCAACCAGATTGATTTGCTTCCATTTCGTAAGTATGTAGAATGATCTTCACACAAGAATGTTTACTCTGCCTTCTCTGATGGGTCATGCTTATTTGTTCCCTGTAGTTTTGAAGCCAGTTAAGTTTGGTTGTCTCTAGAATCTACTGAGAGACCCCAAATGGTAAATATTAAGTTCAAAATACTTTAATAGGCACTGTGGTAAGTTAGAGATGGAAAAGTCCACCTTCTTCTGCAAAGTTCTTATTCTATATTAAGTATATGAATTATTCTATAATGAGTACATGAATGTATAAAATAATCATAGCATTGGAGGGGCATGTTATTTGGTTGCTCTAAAGAACATCCACTCATTCTCCTGCCAAACTCTCAGTGTAGTATTGTACAGAGTAGTATTGCCAAATATGCAAAGGAATGAGCAAAAGTACATGGAATTACAATGTAAAGGATGAAACACGGTGCTAATAGCTTTGACACAGTACAGTTTACTTATAAAATTCACATCACTGATCTCAAAAGATCTATTGTTCAACATGGTAACTATAGTTAACAATATACTGTATTCTTAAAAATTGCTAAGGAAGTGGATGTAAAGTGTTCTCATCACAAAAATAAGAGGTAACACATATGTTAATTGCTCAGATCTAGTTGTTGCACAATGTATATATACTTCAAAAATTCCTGTTGGACACAGTCAATGCATACAATTTTGCCTGTCAATGTAAAAGATAAAATTATTAACGAATAAAAAAATAGCAAATCAGTAAATATCATCAGTACAGAAGATGAAAAACAAGAGCTTGAGTCCAGTACCGAGTATAACCGAGTCATTTAACTCCCTTTGCTCCCTTTGCTTACACGAAGGCTGTGCTCTTCAGGAATAACTCAAAGGGAAAGAGTGGGAAGTGGGGAAAACTGGCAAATAAAAGATAACCAGTAAACTTTGTGTGTGTGTATGTATGTACGTGTGGATATGTGTGTGTGTATAAACACAGTGAGAAAGAGAGAGAGAAACATTCACATTTGTATTTTTGAGTTAGTAACTGTCAGCACCTTGATACAGCTCTGCTGCCTCAGCACAGGAGCCTGGTCCCCAGGTAGGTCCTGACTGCAGCGACACCTGTCGGTGAGGACAAAGCTGAGCAGTCGCTGGTATGGCTTCTCTGGCAAAAGCCGATCCGCAAACTGTTCCAGGTTCCGGTAGATGCTGTCCTTTATTGTATTCCCTCTGGTTCTTATTTGAATGAAAACCTTTCCAGCTGAATTAGTCCAGTCTTTGTTGATGTAAATAGATGTTTAAACCTGGAACTTCTTAAACATCCCAGTAAAATGCAAAGCCGAAAACTGTTGTTTCAGCTCCGCCCCCCCACTTTCCCCTCAATGAGGTGTGGCATATCCTAAGAACCACCATATCACCATTTTATACTTTTCCCTCATAAATATCCAAATTCCTTTTATTCATATATTTCTATTATAATTTTTCTTCAAAAACATTGAGTCAAGTGTGTGTGTGTGTGTGTGTGTGTGTGTGTTGTTTCATTGATCTGATGGAGAGGTTTAAATGTTAGAAGCATGATATAAAACTGGTTCCTTCAATATTAGAAAGAGGGATGCATTGTTTTTACTGCTCATTTTGTTTTGTTATATAAAGTTCTGTAAACTTAAGATGGAGAGAAAGCGTTGAGAATAAGACTTAGTGTTTATAACTGAGTACAAGACTAACCTCATGGCTAAGAAAGTGCTCGTTGACTGGCAAAATAAACCTAAACGGCCGCCGCTGTAAAAGTGAGAAAGTTGGGGCCATGAGAAGGACAGTGCTAAACAGGATATTGTTTGCTTTTTTATAGAATGATTTTTTTTGCTAAATACATATTATTAAAAATTCTGGCAAAATAAGACAGAAAACAATAAGTTGCTCACAGAGAGATAAGTATCTAAAAGGATTTTATAATATAATGTGTGCTATTATTAAGTAAAATATTAATTTCTTTTACTTGAATTTAATGAAAGAAAGGAAACAATGAAAACTAAAGGAGTTTAAATAAACTTCAATTATTTCTGTACAAGAAATAGAAATTAAGTTTGTGAAAAAACATTAAAAATTCTTGAATGGAGAGTCATTAAGTACTTTCAATTTTGTTTCAATTTTAAAGAACATCATTAGTTGACTGCTTGGTATGGAACCTGACAAGGGACGTAGTTCTCACACACTTCTTCCTCACAGTCCTTTTGCCTCCAGTTCCTGCGCTGTGCGACTCCAGGCAGCGCCATTCACATGTCATTTTGCAGGAACGACCCCCCCCCGGAATTGTGCAATTCAGCACCCACTGTACTTCTCACATTCTAATCCATGTTAGTTGTATGATAAATATTTTCTCTCTCAAGGTATATAACACTTCCTATTCTACAACTATAATTCTCCAATCATATGGCCTTAGCCTTTCATTTAAATAGTTTTTAATAATCCTGTGTTTTTATTCATTTCACTGATGACTAGATTTCATCATCAAGCAATTCACATATTTATAGTCCTGGAGATTTTTCCAACACATATTTATTTATTGATTATATCATGTACTGATTTGTAGTTTATAAAACACAGACTCGGATAATACATTTTTGAAGGACAAAATACAATCAAGTCCTAATATTTTCTTTCTCTACATGCAGTATATGACTTCTGTATCTCCTAGGTTAAAGCAACCCTGACTTTGGAGACCAGCTGGCCTACATCACACCTGTGACAAGGGCTTCTTTCAGAATTTTGACTCATGTCAAGGCTGATTTTAATCTCTGCAACAGCCGTAATAATCCCCATGTGATTCTGTGCTTGTTTGCCATTTTCTGTCATTCTTTCTACACCCTTGTGAAATCTATTTCCAAATCCATAAGCCATCTGTTTCCTCAGTTGCTTTTCATGAAGACGTTGGACTTAATTGGTCATGGCAAGCTGTTTTGAAGATGGCCAATTCCATTCAATCCATTTAATCATTCACAGGCAGGAGTGGGAACTCAATCAATACTTGGAGGAATAACTCAGCACATAGCTCAGCATATAGCCTTGGCTCCAGAGTTCCTGTGCGTTAAATGTGGCCCCCTAGCCCCAGGGCTGCTGCTGAAATCCTAATCTTGGGCAGTCCACACTCCCCCTGGATTCTAATCCCTGAGTGTTAAAACCCACCCATACAAGGAATGTGCTAGCACTGTTGTTCTCAAACTGTAGTGTACATCAGAATTACCTGGATGACTTGTAGAAACAAAGATGTTTAGGCCCAGAGTTTCTGATTCGGTAAATTTTGCGTGGTGTCCAAAATTTTACTTTTGTAACAAGTTTCAAGGTGATATTGATTCTTTTGGTCATGGTATCACACTTTACAAAACACGGTGCTGCAATTTTATGAACACTCCTGGTTTTTAATCTTGTGTCCCGTGTTCACATATATCTGGGAAGACAGCAGCATCTTCCCACAAAAAGTCATCCTGGTGTGATTGGCATCCATTAGCAAAACAACTAAGAAGGAAGACACCAGTCAGTTCAGTTTTTATGTATGAGAATATCTGTTTGTTCTCGTGTAGTTGAATTACAACTTGGCTGAAGACAATATTCTAGATTTACTTTTTTCTCAGCACTTTACGTACATTGCCTTGTTGTTTTCTGGAATTGAATATTGTTGGGGATGTTAGCCTTAATTTTTTTACCCACATAGGTGATTTGCTTTTGTCAGCCTGCATATCTAAGGAATTTTGATTTTAATCCTTGAAGTTCAATAACTTATCCAGGCTATGTCTCAGTGTCCATTGTAGTATCATTCTTCCCGTAATTGAGTGCACTCCTTTGAAATGCATATTAAGTCTTTCCTTCATTCCAGGAAAATTGTCTGCTACTTCATTATATTGAATTTCCTTTTTTCTCAGAGGGTCACCAATTATCCTTATTCAGAGTCGCCTTTGACTATTTCCATATCTATGATCTTCTCACTATTACTAAAAAACTCTGAATTTTTTTTCTTCACTTACAAGATGGTTAACTCAAACCCTTCACTATATTAGCAATTGGATTTTCAGTAGTATTTATCATTCTCCTATAGGATTTCCTTTTTTTTCCTAGTCTTACAATGAAAGTATTTTGGGTTTCAGTTTCTTTCCTTAGCTAACCACATCAGTCTATTGTTTTAAAATCTTACTTTTCTTACCTGGCCTATTACACAGGAATACCATAGAGAAAGTTTTCTTTTGTTCCTTGAGTTAAATTTTCTTCCAATTTGGTTTCCCCCTTTTTTCCTATTTGCATCATGTTTTTTCCTATTGTTCTTATTACTTATATTATTTGGTATACTTGACATATAATGCCTTTTTATCTCTTTGTGGTTGTATGGTCAGATCTTCTAATTGATATAATACCGTTGAACATTTCTTGGGCCCTTTACTGCCTATATACATGTTTTATACATGTTTGTCTTCCACCCAAAATCTTAAAGTATCCTATCCACTTTTCCATAGTCCAAAGAGAAGAGGAGAGTGCAGAGGAGGAGAGCTTGACTGGTGCTCTTGGAAGCCTTTCCTGGATTCCTGAAACTTCCAACCCTAGATTCTATTGCTAGGGTCCATGTCATCGAGGCAGGGATGTCCCCTTTGTTTAACCTTCAGCTCTTCATCCCATGTAATAAAGAATCCAGTGAAATAGCGTCTGACGGCCCTCTTCTGAAATCCTGCCTTGGTAGGTAGGTTTCTCAGTGCTGCCTTCTTACCCACTATCTTTCTGCTTCCCTCCTGATTGGTGGGCTACTGAAAACTGAAAACTGTTTAGCTTGAACCTCTTAGAGACATTTCTGATGACAGTAGCATGTTCGGAATCACCCCATGAAGCACCAAAAGGTTTGTTTTATTTCTTTAGTGAAAAATTCATAGTTTACATGACATGAGATTGTGCGCCTTTCCTTGCTTATTTGCTGATTTGTCTTCGTTATTGTTAGCAGTTGCTTCTATGATCTGACTTGACAAAGTTTCTACTTTTTGCATCTTTCTCCCCTCTAGATTTTAAGATCATTGGAGGAAGAGACCAGGTTGTTTGTTTTTATTTTACCAAAATATCATGGCTCACATATTGTACTAGTTTAGTTAATTGAACTTACTGGCACGTGGAGTTTCTTCAAATATCTTTGTACATTTGATCTTCTCATTCATCTTATATACAAGGACTATAGTTAATAATAATGTATTGTATTCAGTATTTTTGCCAAATGAGTACATTAAAGCTGCTCTTGCCACATAGGCGAAAAATGGGTAGCTATGGGAGATGATAGATGTGTTAATTTGTTTCACTCTAGTAACCATTTCACTATATATAATCTACATATATATTTTATAATGTCATGATATACCTTAAATATATACAATAAAATTTATTTTTTTGAAACTCTTTAAACATTTTTAAAAACCACAACAGCTAGTATATTTAGCAAGAAAATAAGGAAACTAGAAATTCACTGTGCATGAAGTTCAGAAGAATGAATGAGATAAATTATGGAATAGGAGGCATTAAACATTTGAATGTATTCTAAATACAAAAGTCCAGTTTATTTTTCAGTATTTTGATTTTAAAATGGTAGGCATCATCAACTCAGTTGTACTTCGAGAAGATTTAGCCTGTGATTCTGTGTTTATAATATACTACCACTAAGTTATTAATGAAATTATTTTTGTGAGACCTGGTTGATTTCTAAAATTTCTTCATAGGTATTTTTCTATAAGCCAGTTTGGGAGGTATTTATAAGGGTGGATGCTGAAGAAGACAATCTGTGTTCCCATACCAGCTCTGCTGCCTCTTAGTCTTGACATTGGCTAAGTTACCCAATTGCTCTGTGCCTTAGTTTTCTCCTCTATGAAATGGAGCTAACAGTATCTAGCACCTAGTCAGTGCATTAGATATATTAGCTGTTGTTCGTGGTAGGAGAATCACCGGTTTACCAAGAATAAGTAAAATGCAACAGCTGAAAGAATAGCTCCCATTAAGCACAGGCACCGAAAGATTTAAATAGACTTCATTGTAGTCCAAATATATTCTCCTATTCTGTGTGTCTCACTATTTAACTTGAATAAAACATCCTATTCTTTCCTCAGGCATTCATCAAATCTTTTAAATATTTATGAGAGAAAATATTTGGCAATAATTATCACTTGATAGTGTGCTTTGATGAACACACCAAAAAGAATAATTTGAAATGAAGATGAATCTTCAAATATCGAAAATTGTCCATTAAAGGAAAGATTGGATTAACAGAGAGAGATTGAGTGATTTTAGTTGAGAAAAAGTATAAGCCATTCCAATATCAGAATCAAAGGTTATTTACTAATGTTGTCTTGGTGCAAATAACATGGTACTTGTGGACATAGAGCTAGTGATTTTGACATTAGGCGTTATGTCTCAGAAATTTATTAAATACGGAATAAAACAAGTGAACTCTGTCCCACATTTTCCAGAGTAATAAGCATAGATGAAATTAAGTTATTTATAATTGACTGATAATACAGATCAATTACTCATATAGACTTAATGGAGCATTATATTGGCTTTCACTCCCTGAGATACAAGACTATTAAGGACTACCTCAATGATGAAATATTTAACAAAAGATCTTTAGGAGAAATAAGGATATTTCAATATTATAATGAAGCACATAAAACTTTAATTTATTTTCAATGTATATTTTGCTTTGGTTTTTATATAATGAGAAAGTATTCTGTAGTCAGATAGTATACAGTAGCATTCTTATCAATGCAATAAATTAAAATACAACTGAACAAATTGGTCTAAAATCTTTAACATATATTTGGTGACACATGTATTTAATGGAAATGACCAATATTTTAGGTATTATCATGATCTTTCTCTTCATAAAAATGTTTTTATATTTTTAGGAACCTTCATATATTATGATGGTTAAAATGGAAATAGAAAAGCAATATAGTTATAGTTATTGGATTTTTAATTTCATTTTGAATTTCTTGGAAATCTGAGTAAAAACATATTACATATTTTTCATTGCCTGATAGAAATTGCATATCAAATTTTCTACAGTCAAAATTTTTCTACATTTAATTATAAAGTTAATTGATTATTTCAACTTTACAGGGAACATGTATATACCATGCCTTTTTTTTTTTTTTTTTTTTGAGACAGAGTCTCACTCTGTTGCCCAGGCTAGAGTGAGTGCTGTGGCGTCAGCCTAGCTCACACTGGGCTTAAGCAATCCTTCTGCCTCAGCCTCCTGAGTAGCTGGGACTACAGACATGCGCCACCATGCCCGGCTCATT
>CAUYRT010005919.1:0-10340 GCA_963574885.1 Lepilemur ruficaudatus
GTGGCAGAGGCGGGCGGATCACTCAAGGTCAGGAGTTCGAAACCAGCCTGAGCAAGAGCAAGACCCCATCTCTACTAAAAATAGAAAGAAATTAATTGGACAACTAAAAATATATAGAAAAAATTAGCCGGGCATGGTGGCCCATGCCTGTAGTCCCAGCTACTCAAGAGGCTGAGGCAGAAAGATTGCTTGAGCCCAAGAGTTTCAGGTTGCTGTGGGCTAGGCTGATGCCACAGCACTCTAGCCCAGGCAACAGAGTGAGACTCTATCTCAAAAAAAAAAATTAAAAAAAGAAAAGAAAAGAAACTCCAAATAGGTTAGAGATATATAGAGAGAGAAAATCAAATTATTGAAAAATTATCAGAGAGAGAATGGAATAATTGTCAGATAGATGGAAAAATGTTAACTTTCTTATCCTCAAAATATAGAAGAAGTCACAAAGGTAAAAGTGACATTCAAACATGAAAAACTATTTTTTAAATAAAAAATCAAACTAATATAAGTGACAGACACATTGCTGTTTATAAGACAAATATCAGGGCCAAGAATATAAACAGATAATTCACAGAAAGATAGTAAATACACACAAAAGAGGAAGCTAGTTCTTGCTGATATTTATAACAAGCCTGAGGCATTTCACACTGATTAAATTGGCAAAATGTTTTAAATGTGCCTAAAACTGTTGTATAACCTTGTAGATGTGATAAGATAAAAATTTTTAATTTGAGAGCAGTCCAGCTTTCTGCTCTCTCTTTGCCTCATACCTTGTACACATTCTTGTACCTTTGTACCCAGCACAAATGTCCTCTTGGAAAAATTCCCCCTAGAATTGCATTCAAGGTTGGGGAGTGCAGGAGGAGAATTAGTCTCTCCAGGAGTCTACACACTTCGCTGTGGGAGAGCGGGGTTGCTGTTGGGGGATTTCAGCTGCAAAGAGGAGAGAAAATATTGAGGAACCAAATGAGTGGTGGCAAGGCGAGAGAAAGCAAGTTCTACCAGGGGTCCAAGAATGAGAGGCTCCCTGGAGTGTCTAAGTGTTGGAAACAGGGGCAGACATCAGACTTTGGTAAGATTTGCTGGTGTCTAAGGACATGAGCCCTCTTTAACATTTGAGAGAGATGTAAATCAAGTTTGAAATTCCTTTCTGGGCTGTTCTTTTCAAAAAGAGACCTAGCTTAGGTTACATGACTTTATCGTTGTTATTCGGTGATACAGAAAATGTTTTTGATAGAACAGCCCATCACTTACTGAAACGAGTAAGAAATGGGCAGTACCAGCTGCTTGTGAGGGATGCACAGAGGTGTAGGAGGCCCCAAGACCTACCAAACAGAGATCTGATCCCAAATACAGAGGGCACGGTCAGACCCCCTGGGCAAAGCCAAAGATAAGGAACCAAGAAATTAGCCAAATGGTTTTTCAAACTGAAGGGGCTAGTGACAAGTAGTGACTACTTGGTGGTCACAAACATGGAAACACACACAAAAAAAACAAGCAAGGAGGTACACAGTTCTGGAGATAATTTTCAAGCTTTGGGCATGTACTGAGGCCTTCCCTTTGCAAAGCCCAACCCACTACTCTGACCTGGACAGAGACTACTAGTGATGGCACAAACAAATGTTACATCTGAATTATAAAAAAGCCAAAAGGAAAGGAGAGATGACTTATACGGCCAAAGACTAAAAGATAATACCTCCAAATTAATAGTTTAATTAAAGTGTGAGATTTGGTGCCTTTTAAATTTTTTATAAATATAATTTTCAAAGTTACTTTTAAATTATCTTAAAATCCTTTGCAAAATAAAAGGGCTAGAAATGACCACATATTCCAATGAATGAATGAATGCTCAGTGACTTTTATTATGTTTTAGTGAAATACAGTAGAAAAATGGTGGGGGACAATATATTTCATTAGCAAGGGAAGATAATATCTAGAAAAAATTAATATTTCTGCATAAGAGTTTTCCTATAAAAATACCACAACAGACATTTTTGCCTCTCATAAAACCAGTCATTCTTACAATTTCATACTATATTTCCAACTACTTGTATTTCAAACCACCTAAACCATTTGACATTGAATGGATGAAGTGCAATGATCTGTCTAATCCGTCAACAAGTCTTCATTGACCATTTCAGGTATATAGGATTTGAACTAAGCTCTACAACAATTTTTTCATTAATTAAAATCAGTACAGGTGGAAAGATGTTTAAATGTTAAGATATGATACTATCAGAGCTGGCTGCAATTCAGTAGCAGATAGATAATATCTGCTAAGGTGTGCGTATGACACTCTACAGGGAGGCCACCAGTATCCTTTGTCACATGAAGTAAGTCTGCACTAGTGGAGTTGTGATCGTGGTTGTAATTTAATACAATTTTCATCATCTTAAACCTCCTTACCATCAATTTCTAAAATAAAAATGGTACTTTTTTCTTATTATATAATTAGAAAACATCCACTCGTTAATTATTTGTGAATTACATTGCTATTTTAAGTGGTAAAATAATCAGTGGAGGTCATTAAATGATGTCATAACTGTGCTTAAGCCTTTATCATGCTGCAGAGTGTTACAACTATATATGTCTTATCTGAACGTTAGCTAAATGTACAATTACCTGTCAATACACTCCACAACAAGTGGTTTCTCAGACCTTGTTTTTAACTGAATTTGTCAAAAACAGACTGCGAGATACCCCAAATCAAGAAAGTTTAAAAGTATTTATTTCAATGAGCAAAGGAATGGATAAATATATATTATATATAAATGTTTATATATAATTACATATGTGATTTTACATAGCTTTATATTTATCATATTATTTATAAGCATCAAATATAATGTACATTATTTTATATATTACCACAAAGCATAGTATAATAATTTTTTTCATTGTAGGCAATACTTAAGGTGATAGTTAAGATTCTTGAGAATTAGCTAAAAATCAGTACCTAAGAATCAGATATATGCAATAGATATCATCAAAACAAAACATTTCCTGGGCCAGAAATAGGAAGAATTAGAACATAACTGTAAATCAATCAATGGCACAACTTCCTTAAAGAAAGAATCTACTGGTCAGAAGGGAAAATGATTATGATGAAACTTAGAAAAATGAATACTTATCCACATATTTGATCAAGGAAAAGGATGACCCCACTTGGGGACTTGACCAGTCCTAAGAGAGGAAATTCCTTATTACAGCTATAGATTCATCAGACTCTCATGGGCTGACAGCCTGATGCCCTAAAACATACAGAACTATTAGTTTCTCTTGACCTGATGCCACACTTATGAGGCCACCTTCTGACTCTAAACCCTTTGAGGTACTTCTACACAGAGTGTGTTTCCCATGTCTTATACTTCTTATGGCAGTTTAATAAAATATTCTACCTATACAACTGTCAACAGTTTGGTTAATATGACTTTGTCCTTGAGAAACTGAACCACTGTTAGTGCACTGACAAAATCCTGGAAATAAATCAAACCCTTATACACATGCACATGTGTACAATATTTAATTTTTTGTAGGAGGCTGATCTAAATTTTTTGAAAAGGTCTACCATGATAGCAATTTTTAAAGAACCCAGTTAGCCCCCGATAAAGACAGGGTCCAACGCAAATTTTCTTTACCTAAATTTTGTACCTAATTATGTGTTTTGTTGAAGTTTAGACACTATTTGTCTTCTATGACTCTTAATGGAAACCTAAAAAAGAGAGTAATCAGTCTTGGTTCAAAGAAGGTTTGAAAGAGCACAGAGCCACTTCTTCAGGATACAGACAGAAAAATGTTGGAAAGAAGTAGGCAGTGTGAAAAATAAAATGCAAAAAAAAAAAAAAAAGAAATTTCAGAGTCTTCTAATGCAGGTCTCATTAGAATGACTTGAAGAGAATATTAGATGTAACCATATAAACACACAAATTTCAAATATATAAAAACTGATTTAAAAGTACAATATTAATTTCAAAAACTCACTTCTATTATTACAGGTAATTAGGAGCTGACTACAGTCAGAGTAGCAAAAATATTTCAAAATGGGTTTCACAAAAACAGGTGTCTGGCAAGATGTTTGAGTCCAAGACACAGCAAGCCACTACTGTACACTGACATGCGCTGCCAGCAATGGTGTGGCAGGACTACATATCTTAGAAAATATGAAGAGACCAGTTATTGTGTGATATAAAAAATATCAGTGTTTAGCAAATCAAATGTGCTAGCTGTACAGTAAGTCTGGCAGACCTGCTTAGAAGTACTTTGAGCCTAAATAATTTTTGTAAAACTCTAAAGGAGAGCCGTGAAGGTAAGATGCTGCTGAAAGCAAGTGTGTGTGTGTGAGAGAGAGAGAGAGAGAAGAGACAGAGGCAGGGAGGGAGGGAGAGAAAGCAGGGGGACTTAGACAGTGGGGACAGTGGTGGAAGGGCATCTATCCAATTCTATTTATAATTATTCCTGACATGATAAAAACTTGCAGCAACAACAGAACACACAGTTAAGAATGACAAAATAGTCCCTCCTTCCTTTCTTCCTTCCCGCCTTCCTTCCCTTTAAAAAAATAAAAAAATGACAAAATAGAGATAGAAATCAATAATGTAATCAGTTAAGAAAGACAAAAAGAGATAGTTAATAGTAGGAATAATAAAGAGAACAAAAATTTTAAATAATTAAAAATATAAGAAATATCATATAATATATAATAAAATTTGCAACAGATAATTATATATTAATATTATAATTATGTTATATAATATATAATATAAAAATAAAATATCAAGAATAGAAAACAAGGAACTCAGAAATGTAAAAAGGTAAGGATAGAACTGCTAATATATTAAAAGTAACATACTTTTAAAGGTAAAGATATAAAGAATTAAAGGTAAAACAAAAAGATAGATATAAAGAGGAATGCTAAACGATAAAATCACAGTGCTTTAAAAATGAAAAATAAAACAGGATGACTTAAAAGACATCAAATATATCCAAACAATAAATTATTCCAAAACAATTTTTTAAAGCATTTTCAGGTCAATATTTTTAAACTTTTTATTATAAAACTCTCAAACTCATAAAAGTAAAGAGAACAGCAAGGTATGCTCATGTACCTTACTCAGCTCAGCAAACAAGACTCTTGTTCATCATAAAACTTCGTTCTCATTTTCATTTTAAGACTTTCCTCCTGCCCCACACAATTTTCCTCTCTCTCTGTCCCTTCTTTCCTAGTGCAGGCTAGATTTGGCTCCAAAGGCCTGGTGTGGAAGGAACTGTGGTCTACCCTTGCATAACCAGTTATTTTGAATGCTTAGTTGGCTCTGTTGGGACAAGGAGGAAGAAAAGGAAAATGATCATCTCTCCTCTTCGTGCTGGCTGTCACTGTTTCTTTGTTTAACCCTCACTGGATCATGGTTCTGTCTCTGCAATTGGATTCAAATGTCAACTCTCTTGTAGGGTACACTCATGGCTCTTTAGAGGCCTCTGCACAGTGCCTTGATGTAGGAGGTCTGTCTCAGATGTGAATTTGTCCCCCTCTGCTCAGGCTCCACCTCAGCAATCCATCCATGGCCCTTTGCTGCCAGGGTCCCCTTGCTTAGCTAATAGCCCTTGTAAGTAATTAGGAACCAGCAGGGCAACTTAAGCCCAGGCACTCATTGCAGTGTCCACTTGACACTCATGGTGGAAATGCAGGTTGCTCCCAACCCCAGCTCCAACCCTTGGCACTCCTTCTTTTGCTGTATCATTTTTCCTCATTTATCCATGGTAGCTTAGCAACATTTAAACAAACACAGATCACCACCCCCCAACTTAGTGAGGCAGAAACCATTCCAGTACTGCCAGTTCTACTGGGGTGGAGAAAAAGTGGGATGACCCATGACCATCACCACTTGGGACAAGCAGAAAGAGGGAGAAAGGAGGGTTATTAATCCTCAAGCTGTGCATTCCCTCAAAAGGCAGTCCCTCCTTGCCCCCAGTCCTCCGGGGAGGGGGTTGGTTGTGCTATTTCTCTTTAAATGGCTCCTCTTAGCAGGCCTTGGAGGGAGGTGGCCACTATTCTCACTTAGATAGTGGATGATTCAATATCTTTTGTACTTAACTATGAGCAAGACTGGCCACATAATGTGTAGGGCCTAGTGAAAAAAATGAAAATGAAGGGCTCCTTTTTCAAAAATTATTTAGAATTTAAAAGTGAAGGATGTCAGCAAAATGGCAGAATAGGAGGTCCCTGGATCTAGTCCCCCTCATAAAAATACCTACTAGCAAGATAGTTGCAGACAAAATGCCTTTGTGAAAATCCCAGAACCTAGGGATGAGGCTGAAATATCCCCCATGGAGCTCAAAAAACAAGAAAAGCTGCCTTGGAAGGAGAAGAGGAGCAATTTTCACTTTGACTTTGTCACTCCTCCCTGAGACTGCACAGCACCACAGCAGAAAGGATCTCCTGGACCTGCTACAGTTTCTCCAGTGGGGAAAAGAAAGCCTGAGGCAGACATCCAGTTTTCCCAGAATTTCAGGGTACTCCCAGGAGGTCCACGCCTGTCTCACCTCACAGGGAACACTAAGGGAATTGGCAAAGCTAGACCACCTGGGGTCAGGTAGGAGCAAAGAAAGGGAGTGGGGCTCATAGTAACCAGTGCAAGGATCTTGGCAATGGCACCAAGTCCCTGCAATCAGCATCACACAACCAGAGAACTCAGCCAGTGTCTACATCCAACTGCAGAGCATAGCCTGTGGCTCTACCTGACCAGAGAGCCCAGCCTACAGCCTGCCTTTCTGCAGTCCTGCCCAACCTAGGAGCCCAGTAGCAACCTTGACTAACTGCAGAGCACAGCCACCAGCTCCACATAACCAGGAAGCCCAGTCAGCAGCCTCATCCTACCTCAGGCATGGACAGCAGCCACACACAACTAGAGACCCCAGCAGCAAACCCTGTTGGCCTACAGATGCTGTCCTGTCGAAAACTCCAGGCTGGAATAACTTGTGAAGGTATGTCCCTGCCAAAGCAAACTTGTAAAAGCTGGAACAGGTGACTACTTCCTCAAATGCACAGAAAAC
Source organism: Lepilemur ruficaudatus (assembly GCA_963574885.1). Lineage (NCBI taxonomy): Eukaryota > Metazoa > Chordata > Mammalia > Primates > Lepilemuridae > Lepilemur > Lepilemur ruficaudatus. Next base: position 7,045 of record CAUYRT010005919.1, read on the forward strand.
AATGTGAGGATAAAAGGATCATGAAGAATCAGGGAACATGACACCACCAAAAAAAGCTAATAAAGCTCCAATAATTGACCCTAAAGAAATGAAGATCTATGCACTGAGAGACAAAGAATTCACAATAATCATGTTAAATTTCAGCAAACTACAGGAAAACAGACACCCAAGCCCCCCCAAAAAATGTATCTTATTAAGAAATTGAACAAAAGTAAAGTTTAAACCAACATATGAAGAAACACTTATTATAATAGGAATCAAATACTTGTATAATTGTTTGTTATATATTTCCCCACTAGATTTTAAACTCCATGAGAGCAAAGATATTTGCCGCTATATAACCAACAACTAGTTCAGTGACTGGCACATACAAAGCATTCAGTAAAATTTATGAATGAATGAAAGGAAACAACATTAAAGATAAAATTCCTATTGATGACAAAGATAGATATATTTTAAAGGGGTAAACTTTGTAGATCAATAACTTTGTAGAAAAATAATGGAGAGCCTATATTCTGTTGCTGAGAAGTCAGACTTCTTCCTCATGATGCCAAGACCAGAGCTCTTTCTATTACTCCAATTTTCATTTCCAATTACTAGAATTCAGCTATTAAACCCAAGTCTTTTAAAACTCTAGTTTTCAGAGGCTATTTCAACAGTTCTTTCATTAGTTCATTTTCTTAGTTATATGGATTCAATTGTCAATGAATAACAAAGAAAACGAACTTGGAGCTTGGGATAGCACTAACAGTGGAGAAACCTAGTGACCCAAGCAGCCCTATCCCAATAGGCCACAAAAGGAAAGTGCCACTCTCCTTTCAAGATTACTTTACAATTAGCAGTCAGCAAAGGGGAAAGCTGCTCATCCTGAAATGTCTTTGCATAGACTTACAGATCAGTACTTACAACTTTAATAACAATAATACAGTCATCCTTTGTTAGTTCTATAATTCAGCCATGCCTTTTCAAGCAACATTAACAATGGGTATTCCTCACAATATTCGAAGTAAAATATGAGTCAATTGTCACATACAATATAATGGGAGCACAGAAAACTAGATTTAGTCCAGTATGCATTTGCCTAGGCAACAACATCAGAAGAGATTTAAAATTTCACAAACACTTAATCACAAAATCATCAATACAAGTATCATATTATTCCAGGATATATCAAGTTTAGAGTTACAGTTAGCACACCCCTAGGACTAGTCTAACAACTATGTATTTGGATTCTTTGCTGAAATATTTTTCCCTTTTCCCAAATTATCAGGCATATCACAAGCTATTTAGTTGAGGCCAGACATGGTCCCAACAGGTCAAATATGTGATAAAGGATATGGAAAAGCTTGCTCATTAATGGCTTGCCTAGGTTGAGAAAATAGAAAACGTCATTTTCCAGTGGTGAATATTTAGCCACTCTTACCACGAACAAAATCATATCTTCTCTTTTTTCTAGGACCTAAAGGGGTTGGAATGAGTCAAGCAATATCCAAATAATTAGCACCATTTAAAGGTGCTGAAATTTTCAGAACCGCAGCAGACAGCTCATGAGTCAGACTGGGACACTGGGACACTCTTACAAGGCAATTCAAGACTTGCCAGCTATGCTTTTCCCTCCACAAATGCTGTCACACTTTGCTCCCACATCACTAAACTTTATCCCCCAGGTTGCAAAAGCTAAACAACAAAAAAAGTAGGCCAGTGATTTTTGTGCTTTCGGAAATCCAGATTACATCCTGTAAAGAAAAAGAGCTTCTCTCTGAGCAAATCAGAAGATATTACTCTCTTGTTACATAGCTCAAACACGACCATGACTTCAGAAAAATACCATTTGATTTACTCTGAAGCTACTCTATTAAGTATAAGAAAAATTATAAAGTCTTTGCCTTCTGTAGCCAATTTAATATACCATATGTTAACCAAGTAATGAACTATTAGGTTAAGTTGAGCATTTTCCTGAGAGAAATAGTTGAAATTAACTCAAGTCCCTTCCCACACTATTAAGGCACCTTGCATGGCTGGGGGTCGTTAATTGACTTATCTCTGAATGCTCTGAAAGAGCTACTTTCTTCACTCATAGGATAGAAGTCCAATTATATGGAACCCTTAAACTGGAATCAAATACCAGAAAGGTGCTTTAAATGACAACTGAGAAAACAATTTGTCCAGGAAGTACAAAGACTCCCAGAGGGTAATGACACTGGGCATCAATTTGACAAAACCATCACACTAAAACAAAAATCTCTTAGTTTCCAGATGAAGTAAAGAAAGTTTCTAACTTTAACCTTCAGATATTCACCCATTTGACAAATACTTATTGAAGCTTTCTGGGTACCAGGTACTATTCAAAGCACTAGGGATTCAGCACTGGAAAAAAAAAAAAAAAAACCACAGACAAAACGCTCGAGGAATTTACATTTTAGTGGGAGAAGAAAGACAGTGTTTAAAATTTTTTAAGGAATGGTACATATATGTATGAATCAGTGGTTACCATTCTTCTTCAATCCAGGGACCACTTCAGTGAAGTACAATATTACTTGGATCAGCTAGATTCCAAAAATGGCACTGCTACTGATATCAATGATCTTTATATTGCCTATCACAAATAAATGTTTTATTCATTAAAAATCAAGCATTTAGTTTAATAATAATATTACAAACATTAATACTAAAAAAAACCAGCCTGTTCACCACCTCATGAGCACACTTTGAAAATTAAAGCTTTAAATTAGATATATTGCACAATAAGATTCTTCAAATATGTATTTTTTCATTCATAGGCTTCCCTCCTGGCAAAATCCTGGCTCTTCACACCTCTGTGTAAATCAAATCCTATAATTCCCCACCACCAATCTAAATAAAAATAACATAAATATGAGGTCTTCATATTAAAAATAGTTAACATTTGAACTGTAATATAATTTAACTGAAATTTTACAAAAACAGAACCATATTGGATTCCTTTTAAAACAATTTGGATCCTGGGGTGGGGGAAGATGGCAAACTAGAGACATCGGTTGCCAATTTGTCCCAGAAAAGAGGAAAAGTTTTAGATGAAAAAAAACATAGCTCAGGGCCGGGCACGGTGGCTCACGCCTGTAATCCTAGCACTCTGGGAGGCCAAGGCGGGAGGATCATTCAAGTTCAGGAGTTCGAAACCAGCCTGAGCAAGAGTGAGACCCTGTCTCTACTAAAAATAGAAAGAAATTAATTGGCCAACTAAAAATATATAGAAAAAATTAGCCGGGCATGGTGGCACATGCCTGTAGTCCCAGCTACTTGGGAGGCTGAGGCAG
>CAUYRT010005920.1:0-38493 GCA_963574885.1 Lepilemur ruficaudatus
CCAGAATTAAAAGACTGGTCTTTCTGATTCAAAAATTCATGCTCACCATGGAGTGTCCTGTATTTCAGAAAAAAATAATGGAAATAGAATTTTAATTTTTTCTTCTGAGAGCATGAGATATGTTACTATGTGTTGTTAATGTATCTATGGGCTCTTTGTTATTTACTAGAAATTTCCTGTAATGTGGAGTTGAAATACATCTTTGACTTAATATGCTGGAAACTATTCCATGTAATGTTTGTATTGTTTTGTTTTGTTTTGAATAAATTTTGCTTATTTTTATTTCTTTTCCATTTTTGGTATAACTTACTGAGTCATTCTGTTATGAATGGTGGTCATAAAAGTTCCACAGGATATTTTCTTGACTAAGAAAAAGGCAACACTAGTGTAGTGGTTCACTGGACCCCTGAGCTAGTCCACTTGAGTTCAAATCACTGCTCTGCTACTTTGTGTCTGTGCGATATTGGTAAAGTGACTGAGCCTCCATGTCCTCATCTGTTAAATGAATATAATAATGGCACCTACTTCATAGATTTGTTATTAGGGTTAAATTATTAATACTTGTAAAATATTTCCTTACAGGCAAGCAGTTCCCAGCTCAGGTGATTTGAGATCTTGCTTAAAATCTATTCCTTTATCATACCATGAGAGCAGGCATTCCCTCATCATCTTTTTCCACACATCCTACCACTAGAATCAGTCTTTAAGGGAGACAACATTTAGTGGTGTCATTCTCAGGAAACCAGGTACAACTGGCTCCTACAAGGTCGGCACATCACTACAGAGGATTACTTCAAGTCAAGGTAATGAACGAACATGGAGCTGGAAAATCTAAGTTGGCAGTCCTGAGAGGATAGCATTGAGACAGGCAGATGGAGGAATGAAAGGAGGCCTTACGGGGCCTTCAGTGGGGAGAGTCTTAGGCAAAAAGGAAAGATCACCAAAGGATAAAGTCTAAGAGTTCTCAGTTCTCCATTATGAAAATGCAGATTCCCAGACCTGCCAAATCTCTCTAGAGGTAGAACCCAAGGATCTTTATTTCAATATGCTATTCAGATTATTCTATACTTTTTAAAGTGTAAGAAATACTATAGAAAGGCAGTAAACTAAGAAAAGAAAAACTAGGTTATATGGATATATACCTGATGTATTAAATGTGTCTATCATCAAATTACCAAGCTCTAATATAATGATCTTTATTGTTCCTCACCTTCATCTGATGAAGACATATCAATGTCATTAGATCTCAGCACAGTGCTGACACTCAACAATTTTTTACTAAATAAACAAAGCAGATCTAATACAGCATGATTAGAGAAAAAATCCAATAGCAAAAGAAAATTATGTAAAGTGATATGTAGCTTTATAAGGGCTACAAAGAGATGCACAGGTAGGCTTACACAGAGTATTCTTAGAAAACATAATAATTTTTTCTAATTTCACATGTCGACAAATCAAGTTAAAGATTGTGGTAGAAAAAGAAATAATACTTGAAGCTAACATGTAGCTCCCTGTTCACTGGACTTCATGTTTTTTATTTTTTTAATGTTTTTAGAGACAGGGTCTCACTGTTGCCCATGCTGGTGTACAGAAGCATGAGCATAGCTCACCACAGCCTCAAACTCCTGACCTCAAGCAATCTTCCTGCCTCAGCCTTCCAAAGTGCTAGGATTACAGGTATGAGCCACTGAGCCCAGCCCTGAACTTAACAACATGAAAAAACTCAACTGTAGGAATTCACAGGGCTTTGGCATTTAATGTTTCCAAAGTGCATTCCACATTCATTAATTATTTTGTTTGACAAGAAGAGGTATTTTTGTTCATTTTGAAAATCTAGCCCTTAAATAACATACTTGAAGCCATTTTATGAAGATATGGTTTATCTTAAATTATGATGGTTCTCCAAAAGTTAATGTATAGAGAACTTTGATGGAATATCTTTACACAAGGAAAGAATAAGATGGATAAGGAACATTTAGATTATACTAGAATTGAAAGACTGAACAACAGAAAAAACGAGTTCGACATCCTTGAGAGTCTTCTATTTAAGAAAGAAAAATCTGTTCTGATCTAAAGTACACTACAGAATTGAACACATTACTACTGAATCAAGTGAGACAAATTGTCCCATTCTACCTTATTTATCTTTAAATGAATTTATCTTTCATGGTAGTGCAGATGTAGAAATTGACAGCTTTAGGAACTGGTTAGTTACAGAAAGGACCCTGATAGTGGGAACCTGCCACCCACAACACACCATATGCATTATTTCAAGGATATGAGGTTAGAAATTGAAAAGTGGCTCGATTTTCAATGTTCACTCAATCATTTTGATATATAACTGATACTCCAAAAATTCCTAGTAGCCATTTCTCTGCCAATTAGAGTTTGCTTGTCCCTTTAAATAAGACCCAGAATGAAATGCTACCTTCTCTTCTTAAGCTTTGTGACTCCAAATGATTGACCCTTCGTGCTTCTTAGGATCCCTAGAATATCAGCTTTGTGAGAGAATAGATTTTTGGCTGTTTTGTTCACTGCCATTTCCCTAGTACCTGAAAGTGCCAGGCATATCATTTAATCAATGAATGATTGAATTATGTATTTTTTATCTCATAGCATCTGTAATATTTTTATCCAAATCTGTCTTGTCTCTCTTGTCTTCTTGACTGAAAAGAACCCCACAAGACCAGCAAATCTGTTTTTATCTGTCTTCGTAACTTCAGATTCTACTGCTAGCACAGTATCTGTTATATGGCAGTTATTTACTAAAAAAAATTATTGAGTGAATGTTGAATTATACAGGATAATGTCTTTTTTAAAATGAATTATTATATTAAACAATGTCTACAAAATAATTCAGGGAGATATTTGGTGCACTGCAAACATCAAAAAATACTATTTACTTTCTTGCCTAAAATCAATTACAGTTGCAAACAAAAAAAAACTAAGAAAAGAGGTCATTGTAGGGTAATGATAAGTTAAATTAAGCTAAATTGTTAAAATATGCCCTACAAATAATCCATAAGACATAAGGATATATAAAATTTTACTTAAGTTATAGTAAATATCAGAGAACAGAGGACTCATTGAGACTGCTCACAGTTCAAGTTTTAAAAATAAGTCCATTTGACCAAAATAATTAACTGGAAAGTAGAGATTTCTCTCATAGGGTTAATACAATTATCTTTTAAGTTAAATACATGGATTCTAAAGACCAAGGACTTGATATCAAAAGATATAAGATATATAGGAGCCTGGTCTACGTAATTACTATCAATGAAGTCTTTAATAAGTTACTTAATACTACTGTTCTTCAGCTTCTTTGGAGGAAATGATTACTTCACTTTCTAAGTGCATAAATTACTATAAATGCAAGTTACTATTAATAGAGTACACAAACTAAACACAAGTTACTACTAACTCATTTTTTAAAGGCATGGAAAAAATACTGCAGCAGGTTTACAGATGAGTTTATTCTCAGAGATATCATTCCATATCATGCTCCCAATCTATGCCCCCAAATGTTTCACACTCCTCCCTGTATATGCTTTAATAAGGATTTTCAATTTTATTTTTCAGTGCCTATGAATCTGGAGCTGTTTATCTTTCCATGGGTTGGTATTTCAAACCTCTGAAGAACAAAGAAAGGAATAATACAAAGGGTAAAGGTTTTAAACAGACAACTTTTAAAAATGAGTCTTTTATGTCTTTGCTCCTGGTAAAAAGCCAACCATTAATAAATTTTTTATAGTATGGTAGAACATACTGCTTTATCATAAATATTGAAAATCAAGCTTAATATTGTACAGAATCATTGAGATTGCCTACTGAAATTACCTTGATATTAAGAGACAATTGAAATGTACTTCTAAATTTCAGAGCTTGCATTTTTTTTCTATTCCCTTCATCTCAACATTAAAAGCATTTATTCAGTAAGTACTTACTGAGCCCTATTTTGTGCAGTGTTCTGTAAAGTACTGAGAAAGAAGCAAAGACATAAGATTAAATCTCTAATCTTAAAAAGTTCCTGATCTAGTTAGAAATATATATAATACACCTAAATATACAATAAATGTCACATGAAATAAATATTCACAAGGACGACTTAAGAGTTCATTGTGTATAAAAATGTCCTGAGTAGAACCCATGGAAGAGGTAAAACTTGAGAGATAGATCATGGAATTGCCTAAAAATCAAGAGCATCTCAAGTGGGCTCTTAAAAATTCTGGCACTTTACCTACCCAAAGCACTTGAGGAAGAGTGTTCCATTTGTAAACAACAATATTGATGTTTTCTCTTCCTCTTCCCTCAGTCCTCACCCTTCTAGAGGATGAATCTACCTCTAACCCAAACCTTTTCATTTTTCTAGATTGTTATGGAAAGAATGAAGGTGGATAGTCTAAGAAGTATTAATATTAATTGAAGAGGAGGAAGGAAGGAAGGAATGGAGAGAGAGAGAGGGTTGTTAGTAAATGGATATTGAAATCTAGGCAGGACAATTCAGGAAAGATTCTAAGATGTAGTGGAGAAAACAAATCCCTACCACTCAGGTAATCTCCTGCCTTCTAGCTGACCACCATCCTGCATCATCCTCCCCTCAGGACAGTTCATGAGGCAGTGTGGTATAGCAGAAAGCATGGGGGCTTTGGAATCTGACAGATCCAGAGTCAAGTCCTGTTATAATAAATATATACATCTGGGTAAGACACAAAACCCCTCTGACATTCGGTTTATTAATCTGTAAATTGGACTTAATCTCCAGCTGAGGTCATTCAGGTAGAGTAAGGTAAAATATTACAACAAATGTGAGGCACTAACACAATAACTGGGGCTTGGTGGAGTGACTTCTAAAAATGTATTCCTCCTGACGATCCTCAATGTAGGATCCCCAAACACCTTCCAATGGTAGCTCAGAAGCTCAAAATTACTTTGTACATGTCCTGTCTGCTTAAGGATTCTAAGATTTCTGAGTAAGAACATTACCTATGGTGCTGATTGCACCCACTGAATCTGTACATACTGCAACCTGTGAGTACCTGGAATCTACACAAACCACCTTTTATCTGAGCTACTTCAAAACTTGATAAGTGCTATGGTTTGAATGTTTGTACTGTTGAAAACTCATATTGAAATGTAATTGTCAATGTAATGGAATTGGAAGGTGGGGCCTTTAGGAGGTGCTTAGACCATGAGGGCTCTGCCCTCATGGGTGGGTTTAATGCCTTTTAAAAGAGACTTTTGGGAGTGGGTTATCTCTCTTTGCTCTTCTGTTCTTCTGACATGTGAGGAACAGTGTTCCTCCCTTCCAGAGATGTGGCCATCCTAGAAGCATAGGATGGGCCTTCACCAGACATCAAACCTGCTAACACCTTGACCTTGAACTTTCCAACCTCCAGAACTGTGGGAAATACATTTCCATTGTTTATAAATTACCTAGTCTAGGATATTCTGTTATAGTAGCACAAAACACACTAAGACAATGAGTTCTAACTTGGCATAAACTCCTGTGTATTAAGTCTGTTCTACAACTTCTTGGACAAATTTATAACTTTCCTATTTTAAAGAGTGATTTTACTGCCTACTATTGTGATCTCTTTAGAGTTTCACACTCCAAAAACTTTTAAATGCTTTTGGTTTATTTCCATTTTTCTATCTTTTAGTCCTATTTTGTGGCTGTATTTTTAAAGACTCACTCAATTTTATTTTAAATTAAAAGAGAAATGTACTGGTCATACTCTAATAGTACATTTTTATATCAAACAAACATAGTATTTGTATTAAATAGTATTTCACAGAACCTATTCTTCTATGGATGAGCTTATCATAGTTTTAAAGGTGCTAACAATTGCACAATCACATCTTAGGCTTCACTGATTTATAGCGACAAGAAAAAGTATGATTTATGTTCCACATAATATTATGGTCAAAAGAAGAATAGAAGATTATTTTAGGGGAAAAATGTATGTTACCTAATGTCATCTTAAAAATATTTTGTGGTATCACTAAAGAGAAGAAAAGAAATTGCCAATATGATTTCAGCCAGGGCAAACAGCAGCCCTTTATTATTTTACATTTTCTATTCTTCATGCTGCCTTCTTTAGTACAAATCACAGTGAATCATCTCAGCTGGCTATTTAAAAATGTTAAACAAACAAAACTGAGGTAGAAAAAGAAATGTGGGAGCTAGTTCATTATTGATCCTCAAATAATCTAACATTGATTTTATGATGCATAGATAAAAAAATATTATTTAAAGATGAAATATGCCAGAAGACAATGGATAATTAGGGCTAAACTGAATACAATAGAAACCCTTCTTACCAAGATGTCAAAGTGATATGTGTAGAAGGATTAGTTTGGCCACTTTTTTAAAAATAGGCAACATATTTCTGCATTCTAAAGATTATCCAATAATCCAAGTAGCCAAGGCCTTTCAACACATTGCATGGAGTGGGTGTTCCCAACAGTGTCTGTCTGCGCGTTGCAGAAATAGAACCAAAGGTTCTTTTTATGACCTACAGATACTCTCACTGCATTATGTTTCTAACTATAAGATCTGGCTACTGGCTGCTTTGAGGGTAAGCAAAAGCATTCTTGAATGAAATAAATTCACATAGAATTCATTTTTATCATTCCCCTAAAACAGAAATTGGAACTATATATTTAATGACACACATGATATTAATTATATATTGGCTAAACCAAAAAGAGCTTAACCAAAATTAATCAAAATGAGGGGGTCAAGGGTACTTTGTGCTCTATTATAAGCCAAGATTAAAAATTATCTTTATAATTCAAACAAACAAACAACTTTGAAAGTGTGTCAGTGAAGCAACACTCACAGAATAATAGATTGTGGCCCTATCCTGTCATGGGCTAAGGTTTTGCCCTAAAAATACACTGCAGGAAAAAAAAATACGATACAATAGACTGTTACAATGATGGGAGAATAGGAAAATGAGAACAAGTCACTAACAGATTTCAATCAATGTAGTGTCACATATAAAATGTAGTTAATGCGAAAGAAACCTTCAAAGGAATCTGCATAAAGTACTAAGAAAGGATCACAAAGGGAGGCTGTATGAATAGCAACAAATTGTGAGACAGAAGATAAATGAAAAAAAACCACACAATTCTGCAGAATACAAAAGGGACAATAATTAAGGGATATTATGTGATAAAATGTGAATTCAAAGAGAAACGGTGGGAAAGAAAAACTAATTTTGAGAAGCAAACATTGACAATGTGGGACAATCAGATTTTCTTACAGACCCAGCTACCTCAAATCCTTTCTTAAACTAGATATGGATAATCAATAAATGAAATACAATCTTTAATATAGTTATGTAGTCAGAATCCATATAAAAATATAATGGAGATTGAGACTAAACATATTTTTAGGAATTTGTTCCCAGGAGATGGCCAGTCTCTTACCCAAATACTCTATTTGCGCAAATAAGGTAAAGCATTTCTCAGAGAATGCTTTTGAGTTTAAGTCTTTGTTACCCTAAAAAGATAAGTTTCAGAAATTCCAATTCAGGTCAAACATCTAGAAATCTAGCACGTATGTATTTCAAGTGGGAACAAAATGTTTCCTTGGATTTGCCTGGATTTTACACAGGCTGCCTTGGACTTTTCAGAGAGGGCATAGGACTGAGTATCCATTGTACTTCACTACCTGTAGAGCCAGGCCACAGATGAAATTGGTGGTAATTAAAATGAAGATTGCAGACAGATGGGCTGAGAACTGGAATCATGCTATTTATATGCTCATAACTTAATTTTGGTAATTGAGAAATTCAATTTTTATTTCTCAGAAAAAAAGCCCCATACATTAGAGGAGTGTCAATCACTTGTGATTGTACAAAAGAACTAAGTAACATTTAAAATTGAAACTACAAATCTAACAGGACACAGAACTCATGCCCTAGTAGCATCATCACCTTGAAATACTATCCCTCCTTCTAAAATGAAGTGATTGACACTAATGAATTATCAGAGTTAATAAAAAAAAGAAAAAAAATATCAAATCCACATTGTCAGTTATTCAAAGAAGAGGAGGAAATGCTGCCAACAACTACTTTACATTTAGTGAGACAATCTGTGTGGCAACAAGCCACATAGTTCAAAATTGTATTTCCTGCTGAGTCTGGCTTGCACTAAATAAATGTACATAGCTAGATCAAATGAAAATTACTTTTACTTTATTTGATCATATGAGGTCTTTACAATAATGCTAAATGATTAACATTCAGAATTCTGACAAAGAAAAATAGCAGATATTAAACACAAAGCATCAGAATTATATAGTCAGTTATTTTAAAGTGCTGTTTTATACATTAAGAAGTGGATAAAAGGAGAAATAGTAAACTGGTAAAATTATTAGGTACTCACTCTTCAGTTTGCTTCCAGGTTCAAGGGTGTGGTCGTACTTTATTTATTTTTGATACCTCCTTCTGCCCTGCAAACTAGTACAACTGCATTATAAATCCAGTTTGGGGATGTATAATCAACCCTCCATATTGGTGGGTTCTACATCCATGGATTCAACCAACCAAAGATGGAAAATATTCAGAAAAAAATGGATGGTTGCATCTGTACTTAATACGTACAGACTTTTTTTCTTGCTGTTATTTCCTAAACAATACAATATAACAACTATGCACACAGCATTTACATAGAATTAGGTACTATAAGTAATCTAGAGATGATTTAAAGTATATAGGAGGATATGGATAGATTATATGCAAATAATAGGCCATTTTATATAAGGAACTTGAGCAGTTGTAGCTTTTGGTATCCACGGGGGGTCCTGGCTTCAATCCCCCATGGATACTGAGGGACAACTGTACTTTTCTTTGTCACAAGTACATGTGAAGTATATAAGCTATCTTATCAGTCACTATTTACGGTATATCTCCATACACCACAAATAAATATTCATTCCCTATTATGTGTTTGGCATTGGCCAAATATTAAGAGCCAAGGTCACTCTGTCAAAATGAGCTTTCAAGAACTATTCAATAAATCAACTCAAAAAAATTATTCACTGGTAAATTATCCTTCTTTCTGGTGGTTGTGAGAACGGCAGAGAATGGTCTGCTGCTACCATAAACTAGTGTAATAAATAAACAAGATGGCCGGTTGTCAAGTGGTAAAAATTACACCATTGAAAATGCAATTGGGTTTCAGAGACCTTCATACTTATACTGTTTGCAGTAAGGAGAAACAGTATTTTATAGTTCAGCCTTGAAGGTCAAGTTTTTTTTTTTTTTACTGTAATTGAGAACTTAAGAATTAATCACTGCTAGCTGTCATACAAAAATAAGAAAATACATCAACAATTTAAGCTTAAATTAAGCAGTAAAATTATATGTTTTCATTTAATACAGTACAGGAACTCTGTTTAGCTAATGAAATCATCTAGCATTGTAGCTAAAATTAAAACTGAAATATTTATTTAGGTGTTGAAAAGTGGTATCCATTATTCACACATTAGCAATTTATTCTATTTTAAAAATCAGGTTATAACCAAAGTAGTCAAATAGAACAGGTGCTTATCATTCAGTAAACATTTGAATAATCTTTGGCCATGGTAATTTTAAGTGATGATGATTAAAAAACAAAAATGTATGGTTTAAAGGTGACAAGTCCTATCACTTTGATCAAATATTTATACCCAGGACATGGCAAAAGAAATGTTTTTTTGGCCAATTTTTCATCACATTTTGTTTTTCTTTGCTTTGTTTTATTAATATGGATATATCTTAAATCTGGCCTCATCTATCTGAGTGAAAGTGACAGGGAGAACCAAGGAAATAAAATAAAACAAAACACACACAAAAATCAGCAACCAAAGAAAAAGTTCTTCACTTATAGCAGAAGCAGTCTGTTATAACCACAAGAAGCCGACATGCTCCTAGCTCATTCAACTGAGAACCTTGGATTTTAGGGACATATTCTTCTAGACATAGCAGTGTCTGGCCTAGAGCAGAAATGTTTGTAGAATGAGTGCTGTTTTGTTTTTTGTTTTTTCCTCCTGGGATGACACACTCAAATATAACTATTAATGAAAGGATTATTAACCTTGCCTGGTCTCAAAATATTTTCTTCACCTTTTTGCTTTAACTGAAACCCAGCTTTCCTCTAATGATACAGCTTCCATTGTAGTCCCTTCAGGCAATAGCACTTTTTTCTCCCACATTCTTTGTACCATCACTGCTCATTCTTTGAAGATTTTAGCGCCTAACTCATAGTCATTCCCTCTTATACAATGCTTGTCTTAGTTCTTGGCAATTTTAATACCCACATGGACATAGTCTTCCTCTCTGTTCCTTTGCATATTTTCTCCTAGTGACAACCTACCACACTTCCATGATCAGTTACTGGCCTGGACACTGTCAGTACCAATATCTGTACTCTTCTGTGACCTTACTCTCAAGAATTCTATTTGTTGACCACTACCTCCTGCCTTTTCAGCTCATGCACTCTCAATTCTTTTATCTCACCAAGACATAATAAAATCTTTTGGTCCTACTTCCTTTTCACTTGCCTCATTCCCTTCATATCCTTATTTTATTCCATTCCCAGTTAAGATATTTTGGTCCATCATAATGAGTGCTCCTTTGCATACATATAGTTTCCTTTATTTCACCCAATTCATTGTCTCTTCCCAAAAAAGTCTTGGCCCTACTTGAACCCAACTCTGTCTGTACTATACATGTGATGATGTTCAGGACAGTCTACTCTAAAATATGGAACATTGATGTTTGATAGAAGCAAGAAGGTCTCTTTGACCTTCTCCTGCCCTTCTACCCTGAAGCAGACCATAAAAGAATTCTCTGACCTTCCTCTGAAGTATGTCATAAAACCTTAATTTCTATACCCACAGGAAAGGAACATCCTTATTCTCAAAGACACTAAGACATAGAGAATAATCTGAACAAAGAGGCCTTACTAAATTCGCCCCAATTTATTGACATTAGATTACACCTTTTTGTCCTCCAGTCATACTTCTGTTCTCTTCATCAAACTTAGCATAAAAATACACAGATTTCCCTATTTCTTTGGGTCTTGTTTTCTGAAGGCTCCTGTGTCACGTAAAATGTATATTAAATAAATAAATTTGCATGCCTTTCTCTTGTTAATCTGTCTTTTGTTTTAGGGGCCTCAACCATCATCCTAGCAACAAGTGAAGAAAGAAATCTTTTTTCCCCTATACCTGCATCCTCAGCACAGAAATAGACAATTATGTAGAATTATCTCATTTAAATTATATAGTTCATCTGGGCTCTTAATGCTGCCCAAGAAACTTACCACATTTTCATAGTTCTTCTCTTTCTCACCCTCCTAAACAATTATTTTACTGATTTTCCAATCTAAAGGGACTTGCCAAGAGCTCCCACCATCACACATCTGCTGTATGTTCTGCCTTCCTTCACATTTTTATGGATGTAACACCGTGTTCCTACTCTGGTCTAAATGTTTGAGTCCCCCCAGAATTCATATATTAAAATCTTAACCCTTGAGGTGATTGTATTAGGAGGTTGAGTGTTTAGGAGTTGATTAAGTCACATGCTTAGAGTACTTAAAAAATGAAATTAGTGCCCTTTTAGAGGAAGTCCAACACAGCTTCCTTAACCCTTCTGCCATGTGAAGTTGTAGCAAAAAGATGGCCATCTATGAACAAGAAAGTCACCAGACACTAAATCTGCCAGTACTTTGACCTTGGATTTCCCAGCCTGCAGACTATAAAAAATAAATGTCTTTTGTTTATAAACCACCCAGTCTAGGGCATTTTGTTATAGCAGCCTGAATGGACTAAAACAATTCCTAAGCAAGGCAGAGTCCTCTACTCCTATGTTTTTTCAACTTAAGAAAATCAGTCCAATCAGTCCAGCAATTCTCCATTTACCCTCTCCACTAGGTCATCATCCTCAAGATAAAAACATGCTCAAGTTTCCTGACTCCATACTTCTTACCACCTACAATCACATTTCCCCAATTTATCACCCTCCATTCTTTTTTGAATCTTTCTAATCAGGCTTTTGCTTGTATCACTCCATTAAAACTATTTTTGCTGAGATTGGCAATGACTTCCACATTGCTAAAACCAGTAGTAGGTTCTCAGTCCTCGTTTTTCTAGACCTTTCTGTAGCATTGGACACAGTTGATCACTTCATCTTCTTTGAAAAGTTATATTCACTTGGCTTTGGGATATCACATTCACTTGTTTTTCTGTTACTCTTTGGACACTCCTTCTTGGTCTCCTTTTCTGATTGCATCTCTTTTCCCAATTTCCAAATGTAGGAGCACCACAGAAATCTTAGACCTTCTCTGTCCTCTACACTCAATCCCTTAGTAATCTTACCTAGGACAACTCCCAAATGTATATTCCCAGGTCAGATCTCTCTATTCTCTGGATACAACTGCTAAGTTCTGCTATAACACTTGTTTTGAGAATGCAAATTTATTCCAAAGTGACTGATATTAGGGCACAGTTTGAGCATAATGTTAATTTCAAATTTGCTCTTAATTATGCCAATTTTGTTTCTCTATGGGAATGTATTTACATATGTTTCCCAAGAGCAGGGATTTTAATTTTATTTATTTAGCTGCTGTTTGATTTTGTTTTGCTTGTTTTGGTAATAGAACTATACCAGGCATACCATAGGTGCTTAATAAATATTTGTTAAATTAATGAATAAATGGATTCAGGAGACCCTGTAAAGTTCATGGAGATCATATGCAAATTTTTTGTATATACTTAACTTTCTGGGGAGAGAGATCATAGCTCTTTGCAGATTTTAAAAGGAGTCCTTAATCACCAACAAAAACCATATTAATAATATAATTCTAACAATGACCCAATAAGCCCTTTTTTGAGCTTCAGTATTAGCCCATGTTACTTAAAATGTTCGTATATCAGTAATAATGCAGTAATATTATGCCTATTATGGATTTTTTTTCACATCACATAGATAATGTGTCAACATCCTAACAAAGTTTGAGGAAGCATGTCTTACACATTAGCATGAAACCCCAGTAATCACACTTATGAACCAAAAAAGTATCATATTTATGGATTTTTATAATAAATTTGATTGTTTAGAAATATAGAACTTACATTTTCAATGACAATATTGCTAACATTTTTGTTTTTGCTGGCTTTATTTCTTTAATCTATTAAAATATCACTTCTCATGTCTTTATTAAAAAGATATACTTTTATCATAGAAAATTTAGACTCAGAAAAATAACTTGTCTATCGTTTATAATTGTATTATACAATATTAGTATTTTGCAGTATATTCTTTGAGCCTTCTGTCTGTGCATGACAATTATTCCTTTATAGATATATTAGGTAGGTAACAAGGGATTCTGGGTCTCTGAGGGACTAAAGTGGGTGCTGTTGCCTCCATCTTGGTCCTGCCCTACCCTAATCTCCCAAGTGACTGCCATACCTGGGGGAGGAGGTGATACCCTATGAATCTTCCAATCAGAACTTAGTGATCCAGGTGCAAGAGAATGCAGAAGACTCTCCAGCCCATGGGCCAAGCTGAATCTGAATAGGTACCACAGAGTCCGAAAATTGACCTAGAACAACACATGTGTAGTAATGCAACTCCCAACTGTCCAATCAAAGTGGTTCCACAGTGACGTGAGAGCCACTAGGGAGGTCCCAATCTGGGTAGCATAAAACAAGACACAGACCATAACCGGGCCCTTTTTGTGCCCTTCTTTCTGCTTTCCCTCTGCTGCAACAATGGACCTAGTCATCTGTGGCATACGTATCATGCTCTATAAACCTATATCTGGCTCTTGTCCTATAGTCCTTTCTCTCCTCAATGAGCCTCATTTTCGTGCTTGCTTTACTTTGGTGTGTCTAGTTATTCTTCGGCCGTGAGCGCACTAAGAACCAACATTTTCATGCTGAAACCTGACAAAAACATTATATGAATGACAATCCTGATGAGAAGAACTTATATAATGATATCAGATCTCTTTGCGGGGGTGGATATATATCATGAATGCTTTATATTTTACTGGGCACTTTGTATATGTATTTGGTCATTTAATACTTGCAACAATGTTGTGAGAAAAGTATTATCCTCATTTTACTGATGAGAACATTGGGTTTCAGATACACTAGGTACTTTGCCTAACGTCACACACAAGTCAGGCAGGTTTCAAAGAGGCTCAGATGACGAAGCCTCTGCTCCCAGTAATACAGACTCTTCCAAAGGACAGTGGTCACCCTGCTCACAGGGAGATTATCCACTAGTCTGCTCTGATGCCAGGCAGGTGGGACAGAGGTGGGGAGGGACTGTAACATTTGGAAATTTGAGTAAGAGAAGAAAGTTTACCAGGAGCAGCGGAGCTGGTCACTTTCATGAAAGATGCATTGCTGAGTTGCTTGCTAAAAGCTTGCAATGCTATTGCAGAAAGTTCAGTAATCCGAATAAACCTGTGGAATTCTCCACAGCTGGGGAGAAATGTAAATGAGATACCAGCCAAGAAGTCATGAGAGTACTCCAAACAAAATCAATTCATTTATGGCGTGTCACTTTTATAAGCTGGGGAATGAGAGGTTTTCTAATGGTCACCAAGCAATTGTTTTCTGGCCTCATTGCACAACTGCTTTTTAAGTTCACCTTGTCCTAAAGATGACCTCACAAAATGCTTTATGAGGTTTGGAAACACTGTTTTCCATATTGTGCCATAAAAAATGTGCCTCTTGAGGCTTTGATTAGGGCCTGACAGAGCTGAGCTTGCAGGAGAGGATAGTGTCACTGCAGGTCCAGCTGCCCTGCTTGTGGGCACAAGAGCAAAGCCAGAGAACGTGCAGGGAGGGCTGGAATGTGCGATGTCTATATTAGGCATGGGATTCAGCAAGCCGCTACATGAAAATACGACAGCCAACAGAAGGCCACGTTTGGGTAGAGCTAGCCGTCGAATGCAATGTGGGAGGCTCCTTGTTTGGAAGAGAAAATGAGAGACTCCACCATAAGCACGAAACTCAAAGGGGTGAATGAGGACGATAAAAAATGCCCATTGCTTCTCAGAAAGTTTGCCAAGAGGACTGGGTTTCTGATATAAGCAACTATTGTGGAATGGAATAGAAACAGCTCGGCTGTTCTCTTTCTCTGGTATTTACTAAACACGTGTTCTCTAGCTATCTTGGTAACAGGAGGCATTTTCTACAAAACCTAGCATTCTTTACTACATTTAACTTTTAAAAATATCTCTGCAGGAATTTTACCTTAGTTTACAGGTCGGGAACATACTCTTTATTTATGTCTTCCATCTCCCTTGCTAGGTAGGTGGTTTTGAATTGGACTGACTATATCAAAGTATTAGGATATTTCTCACAGTAACATTGCCATGTATTTTGAGACTTATCACAAAAATAAAAAGGAATTCATTCATCTTTCATAGCATTAATTTAGCAGGCATGCTATGGGCTCTGACAGGAATTGATCCTGAACAGAAGGCTGGATGAGCCTAAAAAATATGTAGAACATGGTTTAATTACTGAATTCCTCAGCTTCTGTTTGGTGCATTAGAGAATGAGATTAAAGATAATTACAAATAAGTAAAAATATGCCAGACCTATGTTCAAGTTTTTTTTTCTCCTCATATTTACTAGCAGTGAGATTATGGTCAAGAAATTTTTGTTCCTGGATCTTTATTCACTTTGCCTTAAAATGGGGATAAAATCAGCTCTGCTTACCTCACAAGGCTCAAAGAAAACACTGTATAAAACATTTGGTAATTTTTAGATGCTAAATTAATTTTAAGGTATCATTTTACTAAGAATATTGTCCTGTAAGTATATATCATATCATGATGTTACTTAAATTTCTATGTACTCCTTAATTTCCTTATCTAATGAAACTCACCAGAAA
Source organism: Lepilemur ruficaudatus (assembly GCA_963574885.1). Lineage (NCBI taxonomy): Eukaryota > Metazoa > Chordata > Mammalia > Primates > Lepilemuridae > Lepilemur > Lepilemur ruficaudatus. Next base: position 15,909 of record CAUYRT010005920.1, read on the forward strand.
GAAGCAAAGAGCAATTAATAATCAAAAGTCCAATTAAGAAATACACAATAAAGCCCAGACCTCACCACTATACAATATATATTATACATGTAACAAAACTGCACTGTACCCCCTAAATATATTGAAATTAAATATATATATATATAGGATGAATGTTCAAATCTTAATCCCAACTCTCACCCTCCAAAGTTTATTAAATCACATTACCAAACACTTCCCTTCATAGAGGAACATAGGATCACACCACCCATCTCTCTGAAGGCAGAGACAGGGAAGGAGAGAAAGAAGAAAGGAGGAAATGAAGAAAGAAAGATTTTCCCTTTGGAAATGATGCAGTATGTGATATTCTTAAATAGTATTTTCTTTTAACTTACTGAAGAATTTATTATCACCTTCAAATTTACTAACGTTGGGGTTATCAGTTTAAGAAATGGATAGAATTAGAATACTTATGATATTTCTCATTCATTATAGAATCACAGTTTAGTAATGTAATTGGTAAACATATTTTGAAAGACATCTGATAAACACATAGCACATCTGATGAGTTAAGTTAGGTGAAGGTAAAAGCTAAAACTTTCATTAAAATATCACAGTGCTAGAAATTTCAGGAAGACCTCGAGAAGTGATCGACTCATGGGGTGGCTCAGCCAAAGTGCTTTGTGGTCTTGAATGCTCCACAAAGGCCATGTAGGCCAGGCTCAACTGTAGTCTGAACCGTGTCTGAGAAGAAGGTGTTCCTTTCTGGAACATGGCAACGTGAGCAAACTGCCCATGGGCTGTTGCAGGCCATTTCTCATCCACCATCTTATCCTGCAGGAAGTTCTGTGTCCTGCAGAAGGTTGTCACATGGCTCTTTGCCGTCCACCTACCTGGTTCCAATAAGGCATGGAATTTTCCACCTTACCCTTCTTTGGATACAGCTGCAGACTATAATACCACGTAGCTGCGGGGGGAGACTGACTCTCAACTACAGAGTGACACATTCCTTGTGTTGTGTGTCATCTGGCCCCTCCAGTTGCATGGTGTCCTGTAGGAACAGGGATGTAGGGAGCTGATACCATGCTGACCTTGCTTTTGCTATTTGCAAGTGAAACTATCTAAATGTATTAATATTTACATTTGGGCTTTGTTGTCTCTTTACTGGTCAAATCTGTGGACGTGGGGCAGTCAAGATAGGCGCTAACATTGCCCTGCTGCTTAGGGGCTGCTTGACCACGTGACAATAGATATACAAAAATGACAACCATTCATTTAGCATCTCTGTGTGAGTGGATCTAGAAGGGGATGAGACCTAGTCTTGATTTCAAGGGGAGCTCACAGACCAGAAGGAATGAAATAGGTATTCCCATTTGCACTGGAGAGGAAAAAAAAAAAAGATAAAATAGAATAAGATGATCATAAAAATGTAAGAAGCTAATAGTGATTTTAAAAAATATTAACAAAAATGAAATGCAGAATAAATTGTTTAAAGGCAGAAAAAGATACATGAATCATGTTACCTTTAAATTACCTAAAACCAGAACTTTTTTTTTTTCAGTTAAAACTACTATACAAACTAAAAGTCCAGAAGAACAAAGTTTAAAATTACTTGGAATATATAGGTAAACAGACTTTAAGTTCTATCATTTACTCTCTAAATTCAGAAAGAGAGTATAGCTCCCTCCCTGGCCAGTGTGGGGAACCCTCTTAACTGTGGGGTACCTTCAATTCCACAGAGTCTGGGCTGTTGTGGACCCTGAAGGCATATGTGCCGAATTACTGAAGCCGAATCGATGCTTTTCTCCAGGTGTGTGCATGTATGCACTTGTTTTTTCTAGAGGGGAATCTCCTAAGCTTCCAGCTAGGCAGTGTGCACATGGTGGCACCCTGGAGGCAGGCTGGGGAAAGGAGGCCAAAGTCTCCATGCACAGTAATACAGACATGCGCTTAGATGCCTTCCCCACCCCAGGTCTTGCCACTGTGCCTGAGGTTCTCAAGTCATGAGCTTCCTGATATTTTCAAAAAATAAAACTCTGTGGCCTTTCCAGGAGGCTACACAGATCCAGGTGCTTTAGATCCATTCTTTCAATAAACTCATCTGTTTCTAGCACTCTTCCTCAAGTGAGTCTCTCCCAGTGCTGAGTTCCAAGGGGTGAACTGGCTCATTTCTTACTCGTAGCTGCCAGTTGGGAGCTGGGTTATAGCTCTCTTTACTCTGCTAAGGCAATTCCATCACTTCCCTTTTTCCTAATATATATGTGTGTATATATATATATTTGCATCTCACATTCATCGTTTCCTTCCCTTCTGTGCTCCTCTTCCTTGTGGATCACCACCTTTTAAATCTGTGGACATGAGGCAAGCCAAGATGGGAAGGAATGTTTTATTGCACTCCTTTATAGCCACTTGTATGGGGTTGGGGAAGAACAGGAGGTGAACTCTATTGGCCAGTCATCTATCTGTACTGAGAAATCCCCAGTGCAGTCGAATGGAATATGCTTCCTCATCTACGTATCCTCAAGGTGTTTCACAGATTCTGACTGTAGAAGGTGCTTAAAAAGAAACTGTCATTGAAGAGGTAGCTACATATGACAAATGTACACTTTGCCTACGAAGTTAGATAAACTACTTTGGTTCAGCAAATATTTCCAGAGCATGTATTCTATGCCAGGACCATTGATGCTGGATGTGAGGGTAGATGAAACACAATTCTTACTCCTTACGGTCAAGAACGTGGTGAAGCTCCCTTGGCAAGTGGTGAATCTGCAAAGCAGGAGAGGGAACAAGAGTGTGCATTACCCAGCTATGTGCTAGCCTTTCTAAGTCCTGGGAGGGAGAAAAAGTCACAGAAATCATCTTACAATCACACAATTAAGAAGTTTACGAATAATACTCTGTGGAATTAATTCACCCTTCAACAAACATGGTTTATAAATGAATCCTTCCTTCTATGAATCCCTGCAATTGTGGCAAGTCAAGTTTATGCCATAGATCTCAGTGATAAAAGCGATGATTAACTGTCTTTGTCTCTTAGCTTGCTTTTTTTTAAGAGGAGAAATGATGCTTTGGTTTTGATTTTGCAATCCAAAGAAATAAAAATATGCAACTTTAAAAGAAAATTTTCAGCCAAAGGTAAAAAAAGAAACAAACAAACAAAAAATCAAAATAACCAAATTGGTGTCAGATATAAAGAACACCTTGGAAATAAATGAAGATTAAGGAAGAGAGGATACTTCAGAGGGCTGCATTATCAGAACTAAGTTATCAGAAGCCCAAATTAAGATAATGGGAGTAAAGGGAGAATTTATTGTCTCACTAGCTGAAAAGATTCAGGCACAGCTGGAGCCACGTGCTCAAAAGCTATTGATAAGATCAAATTTCACTCTGTGGTTCTGCACTGGCTTCACTTTCGGAAAAATTTCACCCTTAGGTTTACACCTACCAGTTTCGCAACCCATGCAGAGAGATTCTCTTTCCCCAGTGGTTCTAGCAAAAATATTTGCCGTAAGTCTCTGATTTGCCAAGCCTGAGTCACTCTTAAGGCAGAGCATTGGGTTGCCCTCCCCAAACCATAGGAATTGAGGGTGGGAGAAGGTTGCTACCCAAAGCAAATCCGAGGAAATGGTGCCAGGAAAAGCAGGGAGGGCTTTTGAGCCCACAAATCTGATAGCTACAATTGGTGTAAGATAATACTGGCTTTGGAGTTTTGGCTGCATCACCGTTTTCAAAAAAAAATCTTTAAGCTCTGAGACAAGCCAAATTACCTAGCACTGAGGGCTGGTTTTGAGTGTAGTTATTTTTAAATTATTTACTGATCTTCCCATAGCACTTGCCCTCCGGCAACTATTAGCATCCAACTCTTGCCAAAAGGCCACCTGATCAGAAAGGTTAAGAGAAATATCCACTAGCCTTTACAGAAAGGGTAGAATACTTATTTTTAGCTTCCTGGTATTTGATCTTAAATGTTTTCAGCCTGGAATGACTTCAGTGAGATTTGTACATTTGAAGGCTGCCAAAAAAAAAGAAGAGGGGAAAAGTCAAATATTAAAGAAAACCTCTCCCATCCAAAAGAGGAAGATTCTTTAAATTTCTAAAGAAAATATTAGTTCTATTTTTAACTCCCTTTTGGGTTTTCTAGGGCTTAGGCTAAGAAAAGGAGAAATAGGTCAGGTAACAAAAACCTTTAACACCAAAAGATTTTATACTTGGGAATATTAACCCTTTATTAACAAATTTTTGATAACGAGGAGAAGAGACAGAAAGCAGGCCTACTGCATGCAATCCAGGTCTCAGTAATTTCAGAATTTTCCACATACAGGCCCTGGAAGATTTCTAAAAGGGAATTTGTTTTGAAGGAGAATGGTCAGAGAAAACACAGTCTCATGAAGACATTTGGGTCATGAAAATTGTCCTTCTAGAAAGAGCTACCAAAGTAGCTTGTCACCTTAAGACATTGCTATCGGCCAGGTATGGTGGCTCACCCACCACTAACATAATCCCGGCACTCTGGGAGGCCAAGGCAGGAGGATCACTTGAGCTCAGGAGTTCGAGGCCATCCTAAGCAACCCCATCTCTACTAACGACAGAAAAATTAGCGAGGCCTTGTGGCACACACCTGAAGTTCGAGCGACTCAGGCGGCTGAGGCTGGAGGATCATCTGAACCCATAAGCTTGAGGTTGCCATGAGCTATGATGAGGCCACTGCACCCTAGCCTGAGCAACAGAGTGAGAATCCATCTAAAAAAAAAAAAAAAAAAAAAAAGATATAGCTATCTGTGGAGTGAAAGTGACTGGGAGGCCAGTGATTCTTTACATCAAGTTTTACATCAAGCTTTGCTTTCCAAACATTATAAATGATCAGTGTGACTCCTTTTGAATGTGTCTTCTAGGACTCTCATGATGATACATCCATCACCAAACTCTGCTCCAACATCATTTGAAGTTGGCAATTTTCAGGTTCCAACTTAAAATGTTTTCACACTCAAGGCTACCCTACAATTGTACTGAATGAGGGGCAGCCCACTAGGAGGACCCCACAGAGAAGCCATGAAGTATGAGAGTGAGCTGTCCCTGCCACGATGTATGCAACATAGATTATTTTATTGGATTCAAGGTTTGTGTTTCCCAGATTGAGCCTTTTTTAGGATACTCTTCATTTTCCTCTGCATCTGTCTCTCTCCTTCTTGATGAGACCTTCCCTGACTACACCAGCCCTCCTGATGGCTCCCTCCACTTGGAACTCCCACAAACAGGAACAACTTGTCATCTAACAAGATACTATCTTACACTCCTTCCTAATTAGTTCAAAATCTCACATTTGGAATTTTAGTAGGCTAAGATAAATACTTGGTTTGATATCTCACCCTAAGCAACCTCTGAACAGACAATCTGAAGCTAGATAGAGAAGCATTCTCACTGCAGTGCTGGGTTTGAGCAACATCAAAGTTTAAATTACCAGTGGTATTAATGGAGGTGAAAATTTATTGCTCATACCAATAAGAATGGGACCCAAAATCACATTGAAGTGATCCTTGGACTTAATTTAGTGTCCTTCCATTTGGATACAGTCTGAGTGTATAATTTCTGTTTAAAGGAAGAGCATTTTGTCCTTGGTCTCTGCTGCACCCAATGTTGGATGGATTTCTGTTTACAGCCTGATAATTCTTTGCACATTAGGGTCTTTTCCATGGGAATCAAGCATTCTGCTATCAGCAATGGGAAAAATTTTGCTCAGTGAGAAACTTTAGTGCCCCAAAAGAAAGGGTATAGCTTTCAGAATTGTCATTTTTGTTCACCTGGTAAAATCTGACTTTATGTCAATAATTCCCCAAATTTCTAGCTAAGTTCGAAAGAAGTCATGCACCAAGTTCATTCCACATGACAGGCTAGAGAAAAAACTAAAAGTCCAACCTTCTAACTACCCTTTTTTGCTTCTCCTTGATTCAAACAAACCCTCTTATATCAACTATTCTTCTTTCTCAAGTGAGTCCTGTGTACACAGTAAAAATAGGATTAACTCAGAATAAAAATTTTGCATATGAGTTCCATAAAAAAAAGTTTCAAGAGAATACATTTAAAAATAAACTACCCCAAATATTCCTCCATAACAAAATGTGACAAAAGGAAGTTAGAACAAAGTCTTAATTTATCCAGAAGGTACAACTGTTTCCCTGAAAACAAGCGGGGCAGTCATGCAAGTGGCTATGGCTTCACAGAAACCGGACCCAAAGAATAAAGAATAAATAAAACAGATAAAAATGGCTGACATAGGAATACATTCTGGGGTGATCAACAACAAGACCCTCAGATTGTGGCATTTGGAGAGAAGTGATGGACACACTCGATGTGTCACGATCTGGCCCAGGTTCTGGAACTATTCAGTCTTTTATCTCTCTGTTGCTCTGTTGCTATTTCCATAGTCTGTGCTCCTGGTTTATGCATGCATGTGTGTGTGTGTGTGTGTGTGTGTGTGTATGCACATATATAGATAGTATACACACACGTATATGACATAATCTGATACCACAAAAACACAGATCACCAAAATACTATATATATAAAATATACATTAAGTCACTGAAATTTTATATATACGGTCTGTGCTTCTGCATATATATACGCACACATACACACAAATATAAATATACATTTATACACCTATTATGTATCCTAAGCTGGTACTATAAAATAATCTGTATTCTTTTTCCCTTCTTGTTCCATATATATTAGATTAACTTAGATTCGAATGTCAGCTCTGTTACCTACTAACAGTAATACCTGGGACAAATTATTTAACTTCTCTTTACTATCTTTATAAGGCCACAAATATATCAAATAATACATTTAAAGAGGATACTTACTGAATGCTGAGTACAGTGTAAGCACTTAATAAATGCTAGTAGTTGCAGTGACAGCTGTGATGATCAAAACACATTCATAATCATATACACATCAGTACCAGAGCTGTCATTTAAAGTAGAATGTTCTCGTTTGCGATGTGAGAAACAGGACTCAAATCCAGGTGTCTTTACCAACAGTATGTACTCTTTCCAGCATTCCAGACAAGCTTTGAGGAATATTTACATTTGAATATGAGAATATCGAATCTTCTAAAAATTAACTGTAAATGAAATAATAAAATTTCAATTGAGAGTGTTTTGGGGCTCTGGAGGAATTAGAAAATTGTGTTTAATTTCCCAATTCTCCATCCTGAAACCCATCTAAGCTAGTAAGAGACAGCAAAGCAGAGTTGCTATCTTTCTAGTGTTCCCTGCTGAGATAAAAGCATCATGCAGCACTGGATGCCAATAGAGCAAATAATTAGGCTGAGTGCTCCTTCCAGAGCCAATGAAATAGAAAGTGAAATTTGTTGCGGACGCACCTGAGTGCTGGGGACATCAGCTGTCCTATGAAAAGTCATTAACATTTGCTGAGTGTCTGCTATGTGCCAGGCACTAAGGACGACAGAGGATGTACATTGACATGAGAGATAATTCTCATACTCCCGGTGCTTAAAGCCTCTAGTAAGAACCATATCACATGCCCATCGAGAAAGAAATGTCAAGTAAAATAAATTCCATGATGAAGAAGAAAGGAGTGATTAATGAAAGCTGGCCTGGGGATGGGGATGTGATGGGAAGAAGGCTAAGGACAGGGATAGTTCCCACTCCTAGAATTATCAGGAGGTGAAAATTTGGAGCCCTTCTCCATGTGTACAAAGAAAGAGAGAGAGATATGAAGAGAAAACCAGACGATGTCATCAGGATAAAAAGGCAGTGCAAAACGGTAGTTTACATATGCACCTTAAATGTGTTATGCACTAATTCATTATTGCACAAAAACATATTGAGACTAGCAATTCAGTCATCAAGATTTATTTCTTCTTGAGGATGATGAAGGCTTTAGTGTTATCCTAACTAAATGTCTATCTCCAGGGTTTTCATCTCCTCTCAAAAGAAAGCAACATTAATGTGTTAACTCAAAGACGTAAAGCCAGCCTCACCTTCACCCCATGAACTTTTCCAAGCAACCTATGATTTCTAGGATTTTAAAAAAACAACTCACCAATGAACATAATTAAGCTTCTCAAGTTTGTTGCTTTAAAAAACAGTCAATATTTGTGCGAAACGATTTGCAGAGTTGATTACTACAAAATGAAAATGGAGTATGTCTGCATCAGTTAAAATTTGCAATATTGCCTCTGACTTGCACAATTTTATTCTTTCATTAATAGCCCAGATGGCACAATCCACTGAGTATTGACATCATTGTAACAAATAAATTAGTTTAAAAAGTCAAAATGGGATTTATTTAAGGGGAAAAAAATCAATATCAGTATGTAATGATCCTACATTCAAATGATAAGGTACAAAAAGAACAATTAAGACTTTTATGGCCCTAGAAGATTTCAATTTGGTGTGTACAGTTATTTGTTTTGAAAAATAAGACACACTAAAGAGTGTTAAAAGCTATGAGGTACCTTGAGAATGTAGGGAATTATTATCATTTAATGAAAATAGCAGCTAAGAATTTAACAAACACCTTTTGAGTATCGTATTAGAAACCCTTGTGCCATAAACTACAGCACATCTAGCATAAAGTAATTCCTTGGCCTTGCAACAGATTAACTACTTAGTAGGTAAGAAAATGCCCAAATCTGGGCCTTATCAAGCTTCTGGAGATAGCAATAAAGTCACTGATAATAATAGTAATAACTATAATAATGTTTCCATTTATTTCTCATCTTCTATGTGCTACATACACCGGTTAGAAATAGTGAATTTTCCAGTGACACCACCATCAAGACATAAGGATAAAGCCCAAATATCCCATGTTTTTCTTGTTTTTCTTGTTTTCTGCACTCTTGTGCAGTATTATCCATAGTTACTTAACACTGTTTGAACTATTTGTATTTTTAACACATGAGGGGTAATGAGTTCTAACTTTTAATTACTTTGGCTATGTCAATTATTAACAGCTCTTTGTATCCAAAAGCTTCATTTTCAAGGGATGCCCTTTTACTGAACCTTCTCAAGCTCTGTAAAGTCGGCCTTGAAGTTGGATAAAAAATGGCATAAAATACCCCTAATTTAATATACAGGCCGAAGAGCCCTTGTGCGTATGGCTTTGAATATGAGCAGGATAGTTTTTTTGTTTCTGTCCAATATCCTCTCATGCTATACTGACGACCTTACTCAAGACCTTGTGTGGTCTTATTGATCAAAAGAACACACTGGAAAAAGTAACTTTAGGATCTGTTGGTGACCCTCTGGTCCCTTTCATGGGCCTTAACTATTAGTGCTAAACCTGTTCTCCCAGAATTTGACTTTGCATTATTTTTTATAAATGTATCATTTTCTATGTGGTTAAATTAGATCTTCCTTGATAACTTTCTGGACCTTCATATATCTCAGTGTTCTCATCTTTGAATTTTTTCCTTCTTGGCTTGGATTTTCACTTTTTAGTACAATTTGCCATCATCTGTAGCTCTGAAGATTCCAGATGCCTATAAAGATAACATTTCAATGCTAACTAAGATGAAATTCAACACCAGCTGGGATTCCCCAGACTTCCAGAAAGTTGTTTGTTTATGCCTGCACTGTGTTTTCTGTCTTTTATACTGCTCCTTAGCCATGCCAAAATAGTCCTAAATACTGCCATGTATAGTCTTTTTTTGTTGTTGTTGCAGAAATGTATAAATGATTTTTGGAAATACTAAGTTAAGTAGACCAATTTCCCCTTTTCCAAAAGTCTAAAAAATAAGTTGCAATCTTAGCGAGGCTCGATATTTCTTCATAGAATCTTGGCTATGTTCTTGCACATTGTATAGATCCTGTTGGATTTCCATGTAGGGATGAGAGAACACGTGGTTCACCTATACGATTCTTAGAGTCTTTTTCAGAGAGCTCCTTAAAGATAGAAATACAGTATTCTCCAGGTACAGTGATACTGGTCACAGAAAATTTTTTATTTTAGCCAGTTGTTAATGATTTACTCTCAAGTTCTGTTTACAATCTTAAGTAGAACAATCCCTCTCCAGAGATTTATTTACAGCTTTTGGTCACAACGCAATAAAACGATTCAGCTGTGTTAGGAAGAGTCTTTCCTTTACCGAGTGCATTACAGGGGAGAAGGCATGATGTTCTAAGCAAGGGATGGTGTACTAGAACTATTCTAGAAAATCAACACAGTTGTTAGAGAAAAGTCTTCTTTGTAGACTCTAATAGACATATTTATGTATTCAGATAAAATTACTCTGGAATGGAGTAATTTGGAGGAAAAAGAGTCCAGCTGAGTTTGGGCGTATGTGTGTTTGCCTGAGTCACTTGTAGAGAAAGAACTCAAGGGCATTATTGTGATTCACACAACAATTCAAGGGAGACCTCAGAAGTCTAATGTTTTATATTCCCATTCCAAAATTATCTCCAGTCCCAATAATATTCACTTAAAATATAAAACAGTAAATTCAGATGTTCAGAAAGCACTACATGGAAACAGCACCACTATCTACAGTCACCCAGAAAGAGAAAACAGCTCCTGGGCCTAGAACATATGGCCATAAAGAAAGCTAAAGTTAAAATCAAAGCATTTAGATATTCCTGAATTTGTACTGTTCCTTCAAACATTCTGTTGAAAATAAGAAATGTCAGAGCTTGCTTTTCATCTTGGTCATTGCAAATTTTTCGAGCCACATTTTAAAATAAATCATTTCTCTAAGTAGAATGGTAGTTACTGGAGGCTGGAAGGGAATGGGGCCTGGGGACAGGGAAAGATGAAGAGAAGTTAGTTAATGGATAGAAAAATATAGTTAGATAGAAAAAGTAAGTTCCAGTATTTGATAGTACAATAGGGAAATTACTATTAATAATGATTTATTATATATTTCACAATAGCTAGAAGAGAATTGTAATGTTCCAACACAAAGAAAAGGCAAATATTTGAGGTGCTGATATCCCAATTACCTTTGCTCATTACACACTGTATACATGTATCAAAATATCACATGTACCCCCAAAATATGTACAACTATGATATATCAGTAAAAATAAAATAAAATAAATCATTTTTCTACAAATACAGTGAGAGCCCAATAAATAGCTGATTTTGTCATTTCCCAGGAGGATTTAGCTATTAGAAAGAGAACTATCTAGAACACATGGCAGAGAATCCAAGTGGCTGAGATTAAAATTTTTACTGTTTCTAATCACTTCATGGTGCTATTTTACAATAAGAAAAGAGTAGCAACCAAAAGAGGGTATAGAATCTTTCATAGCAAAGATAATTTAAGGATCTATTTGATTACCTGAGATCTCAGCTTCTCCTCTATTCCTCAGCTCAGTTGGCTATTTAGTTATTAAGTGCAAGTTGTTTTATCACCCAGCTCTGTCAGAGAGGATGTGTCAAGAAAACAACAATGAAAGGACCAGCTTTTTGCAAATGTTCATGTCTCCTGCAGATCTAGTTAATGTTTCTTATTTTCTCCTAGAATTAATTTTTTTCAGAATTGAACTTTAAGAACTGCCAATATTTTTAGTACACTTTTTTCCTTTCTCATGTCTCAAAAATTTTCTGTTCATATTCTTGAATTTTCTTGGGGATATTATAAAAGAAAAAGTATTACAAACATAATTTCTGACACAATATTTTAGAATTATTTTCAAAAGCAATCTAATTCTCTATGAATTTCTGTAGAACCCATGGTAATCATTCCTATGATGGATGGAGGGGAAAAAACTTTACAGTAGGTTGTCTGTTTCTGGAGCAAACTTCCAAGACTCTAAGGAGTATTCTTAGAGTCTTGGAAGCCTCTTAGAACTATCTAGGGAGTCTTACAAGCTCCACAGAAAAATTTCCACATTACTTATTCTTATCATCTTCAAATTGACTTCAAATATAATCAGGGTTGAGTCAGATAAGCTATCTTAAAAGTTGTTCTCAAAAACATTTAGGTACAGAATATGTCCTTGGTAAACTTGCAGTGACCCAGTCCATTTTACCAAGCTTGTGCTTTTTACTTCTTACCCATATAACTGCCCATATGTCAAGTTTAAGTCTAGATTAATCATCTTTCCATGACACTGGTAAATATTTATACAACTCTTGGAGGAAAAAGGGATTAAGAGGGAGGACATAATCAAATCATTACATTTAAAGTCAACTTGATTTTTAAGCTCATATACTGCCTCATTTTCATATACATGGCTAAAAACAAGAAGTCATCACAGAGAACTGTGCACATTGTTAGAGAAGCAAAAAATAAAATATGAATCCTTATTTCATATCCAATAGTATGAAATATAACAGTTCCTATTTTTATGCAATTAAGGTCAATCAACATGTCACTAATTAGGGCTTCCTTTGTTAGCAAACTTGCTGAGAAAAAGAATAGAACACTGAGAAAAAGATGGTTAGAATGGGGTCTAGAGAATTAAAGATGTTTTTCTGAACCCCAAGATGTAAGGGCAGCCACACTCATATGACATAAGGACTATTAGACAATTCTTTGACCACAAATTTTGCTCTTGCCAATTGGTGGTAAGCCATTTGTAAGACAGCATGTTAAAAGTGACAAATTCATATGAGGAATGGAAGTTAAGTTGCGATAAAAGAATGGCTCCACTCCTTAATTATCAGTATGTCTATGATGAAGAACCTTCTCAAGTTAATAGAAGATAAAAGGCAAAAATATATAAAACACAGGAATGGCTGAGGAGAACTCTCTATTAATTTTTTACCACTTTCTGCCCTATTAATAGTGCTTGGTGAGCTGAGCAGGTACCTGACTTTTTGGTTGCTGATAATTAGTTCAGTAAGTTCCATCTTCAAACGCATCCAATGATCTGGTTTAATAGGAGCCTTTTTTATTTGATTGCTGCCAATAGGTGGTCCTATAGTCTTTTATGATGTCAGTCCTATAGTCTTTTATGATGTCAGTGGGCTGCTTCCCAAGCAGGTCCAACTTAAGTTTAATGAAAAGCTACACCCTTGACAAGGAACTAAGAAGAGAATTCTGGTTTATTTTCTTCTGTGGCTTACATTGGAAACACAGTAATTTCCTAGCCAAGGAGAAAAAATGGAACTCATCCAATATTTCTCCACGCTAGAATAACAAAATTACTGAATGTCAAGAACATGAGAACATTGTGGAGCATCATGCCAGTAAATGTGCATCATTTTCAGCTAGGGTAATTTGGAGGGGTTAGGGCAGCAGTGGTGGGTATTTCTAGAGAGTTTACCTGCGGTTTGGTCAAGCTTAAATTGGTTCTAAGCTTCTACATCACGAACACAGTGATAGCTTCTCCCTCATACTTTTTACAGTGTACAGATCATGGCCCATTTTGAAAAAAGCAGACTAATGTAAAGTTTGGACTTTATGTGCTGACTTACTCTCTTTGTTAAGATTCAAATACAACCACTAGAGCCCTATCCACTGAATGCTAGATCTCAAGACACAGCATTGTGTGATTCCTGGTCACTTACACGAGGTCTTTAAGGTTCCCCAGAACATCTCCCCTTGAGCCCGTCTCCCTCGCTGCTGCAAGTGAACCCAGTCAAACGGCCCTGACTTCCAAGACCGAAGAGCAGGCAGGTAGGAGCCACAAACTCTTTTTCCCCTAAGTGTTTCTGTTCCTCAAAGGCCCCTCATCTTTGGTTATCTCATTTTCTCATTCGACAGGCAACTCCAAGAGAGCTCTCATCTACTCACTGGTATAAAATATTTGTGTTGATGCATCCCTATAAATTTCAAACACGTAGATCCAACAGTTTCCTGGACATCTCATCTGATCGCACTAGGTATGTCTGAAACTCAATATATCTAAAACTTATCCTCCCTTCCCCATCACCCCTGTGTAAAGAGAGAGAGGAAATCAGAGAGAATCTCATGTGCCTCCCAGTGTATTTGTGAAAGGCATAGAGGTGTATTCATTTTCAAGGTCATAAATATGGGTGTCATTGTTGGCAATGCCTTTTCCCTTAACTCACCTGCCCTCTCACTCCCCGCCACCAATCCTACCATTGAATTACCATGAAGTCCTTTCTAAGTCCTCAAAGTCTCCTACACATCCTATTTTTTCTTAAATTCCACTGGCCTGCCTTGAAGTCAGGCCTTCATCATCACTGCTCTGGACTGCAGCCATAGCCCCCGGCCTTATCTCCCTCCTTTCTCTACAAACTGATATTTATTTTCTAAATTTTTCTAGAGAAATCTGTTTTAAAAAATGAATAATCCTATTTCTCTCCTTAAAATTTGTCAATTGCTCTTTATTCTTTTCAGAATACAATTCTAATTTCTCAAAATTCTAACTACTGTCTTCTGCCTTCCTCTCTAGACTCTACCCGCACTCTCCAAATGCCTCATCTTTGTGCAAAGCTCACTCTGCAATATCCGAAGTTCCTAGAGCTCACCACGCTCTTTCACACCTTCCAGTTGTTGCCCAAGTGTTCTCCTTTTGTTTAACTAAGTCTGACTCATGCTTTACAATGTCACCTTCTCTAAGAAATGTCTCTGACGTGAGGAGTCCAGGTGAGATTCCACACTGAAGTATTCTGGGTTTACCTGTATTGTGGAAATTATCTCACTTCCCTCATTTGTCTGTCTCCTCACTAGAGAGTGATCCCTCAAGGACAGAAAGCACGTCTTACTTTTCTGTATCTTCAGGCCTGACAAAATGCTCACCTGCAGCAGGAATTCAACACGTTTAATTTATTATTAACAAATAGGATTCTATAGATCCCATGGAAAAGCCAGCTTCAGAAACTCATTTTAAAGAAACCAAGGAATTAATGTGGATTTTGCTTGTATAACTTATATTGTGAATAAAATAATTTCAGAGAAATTTCTTTCACTTGAATACAATTTAAAGCATAAAAAATTAACAAAAGGCTTTTAACAATTAAAATAATTTACATATGTTGACAGAGGCACACAGTCACGAAGTGGAACTATTTTGCAAATCCATATGAATGCAAAAATTCCCTCTAAAAAGTACAATTATTATTCACCCATGTAACAAATATTCAATGAACACTTCCTATGTTTGATGCTATGTTTGGTGCTGGAGTTACAAGAGTGACCATATGAAATACTACCATTAATGAGTTTATAATTATACAATGGCCTGAAGTACTCTGAAAAGAAAAAGAATGTGGATTTATGAGACCATATAAGAAAGCAAACTGGCTTAGACCTAAGGCAAGTGGGTCTAAATTGGGCAAAGGGGAAAGGAGGGAAAGCATTTCAGAGAAAAAAGCATAGAAATAAAAAGCCCCCTTGGCAAGACTGAGCTTGATATAAGAAGGAACTGGAAAGTGACTCTCTAGCTGGAGCAGAGAGAGTCAGAGGGAGAGTGCCATGAGATGAGGTTTGAGAGGCAGGCAGGATATGACCACGCCGCTGCTTAAGAGTGAAGGGGATTGGAATGCGCCACCACAAAACATGCCATTTTGGTATATTAATTATTTTGAGGTAAAGGCAATTGGGAAACAGAAGATGCAGGAAGGGCTCTCCACCCTCCTCCTTTCCACATAAATGCAGGGCATAAATTTCACGTGAAAAAGGTGCCCTTCTGGTACAAGGAAGAGGAGAATAGCTTACCATCTGAGATAATGATGCCCATATCAATCTGCATAAATAAACCTGACAATTATTTTCCATTAGTTTCCCTCATATATTTTCTGGTCACTTACCCCACAATTCACTGTTTCTAGAAGCCCAAACCCTTTTCTGTTTTCTAGTCACTTCTCCACAATTTATCACCTTATGTTAAAACAGTATATTAGCCCACAAGTCTTACCATTTCTTTGGAGTTTTCACTTCCTTTTCAAAAAGCAACCCCCATTGTCACATAAAAATATTAACGTCAATTAAAATGTGTATGCTTTTCTCCGGTTAATCTGCCTTTTGTTATCTTGATTATTACGACCCACAAACAGATATAAGTTTTTCTTCCCCTACAGAGCTCTTGTTAAGGATTTTGGTCTTAATCATAAAATGAGAGAAGGATTTTAATTAGTCAGATTTGCAACTTGAAAATACCAGCGTGGGTGCCCTTTGGAGAAAGAGGGGGTGAAGTGTAGGGTGGATGTGGAGACCAGTGAAGAGGTAATGTGAGAGTTCAGGTGAGCGAAAATGATATGTTGGACTAGAGCAATACAAGGGTAGATGGTCACAAACCAAGATATTTGATGACTACTTAAAAGAAAACATTGACAGCACTTGTGGATGGAACAGATACTAGAAGAGGGGGCTATAAAAGTAGAGTGTCAAGGTGGCTCCAGCATGTCTGGCATACGTACTCTTTACTGAGACAGAGAGCAGGAACAGGGCTGAGGAAAAGTCTACAAATTTCATTTTGGACATGCTGAGTTTGAGGCTTCTTTGAGTTATTTAAGTGGAAACATAGTATAGGAAGTTGACTTTACTGGAGTCCAAAGAAAAGGTCTGAACTAGAGTTATATATTTGGAAGGGTGCATGAGATTTATAATTAAAAGCCATAAGCATGGATGGCATTGCCTTGGAAAAGAAAATAGAGCGAAATTTCCAATGATGTGTTGCTACTCCAGTTACTTTGGGAATAGTCTAGTCTATCATGTTCTCTTCTATTAATCCTTCACTGGGATCTCTGAATTACAGAATTTATGTGAAAAGGAAACTCAGAGATCATCAGGTCTAATACCCAAATTTTGGAGGTGAAGAGATGGCAGTGGGTTACTCAAGGTCATGCTGCTCCTCAGAGGCAAAACTGAGACAAAAGCTCAAGTCTTTTTGATGAGTACCCCAAAGGGTTTCCATCTGGAGTGGGAACATGTTGGGAGGTGAACGTTGGAGTCCCTAGTGCCCAGAATCCTACAGGTTCTGATATGTGTGTGTTTGTCATGATAAAATGACACAGGCACGTCGTGCAAAGGACAATACATATATGGGCAACCCATGGCAGTGCTGAGAAAGGGAATGGGATTTTGAATTGGACCCACTGTGGTTTAAATATTAGTAAACTGGGCAAAATGGAGCAGAAAGCTTGAAATCTTAGACCCTTTATTTCCTTCTCTATAAAACGGAGATAAATAATAATTACCTTGTAGTGCCGTAAGGAATAAAACTAGCATACTGAGAGCCACTAACTACATACTAGGTTCCCAAATTACTAGCTAATATTTTCTTCCAAAGTAATGAAGTAAAAATAGATACTATCAAAATTTAAAAAAAAACTTTATTATTAAAAAATGTTCAAGGGCTCATTCAAACTATTTTGAAACCTTACATATTGTTTAAAATATTGAAAAGGCAGTTATTCCTCTCATCAAGATATAAAGCCTATTTGTTATATATTATATTATGCTTAAGCTCTAAAAAGCATTTATGATGATGAATCAAAGATCTATATCCAAATAGTGTTCAATATTAATAAATGTAATATATTTTCTAGAAATAAGCACAAAATAAACCCCTCTCACTATTTCTACATCTTGTTAAGCAACTAAAAATTTATGTTGTAGCTTTTAGTCCATTCCAATATGCATATAGCCAAGGCAAATGGTATAGTTGTAAAATACAATCAAAAATGGACCAAATATCTTTTAAAATGTAAAATTATTTCCTCTTTTATTCATAAACTTTTGTACTCCATCTAGATTTAGATCTATATTCTGCTAAAATTCAGGGTTTAAATACAAAGGATTTTGAGCCAATATGAGTGTCATAGTTGGCTTTACCAAAGATTTTAAGATGAGAGAATGAATAAACATTGTAAGCCACAGGATATGAATTCTGGGGAAATAGCTATCATGCAAGGATAGGACTTATGGGATTCATTTAAGAAAAATCTTCAGCAAAATCTTCAAATATATTTTTAGCTTTATAGTTATTTTTCCCAATTTGAAGATACAATTGTATAAAAATTGCATGGGAATTTTATGAAACTCCCAAGCAGTAACATTTGAACATAATCTTTTATTTTATATTGTGATGGAGTGCTTCAGTTCAAAGCCAACAAGTAGCCTTACTTGAATGGAGGATTCTGCGCAAAACCACTCCTGAACACACAGTAGACAGTTCTCAGATACTTCTTCTGGACTTATTCCATATCTACCTCCAAAATATGACTTTAAGCAATGTTACAATATTAATGCCCCCCACGCTAAATTAAAACAACAACAACAATAAAAGATAGACCAAAAAGCAATTAGAAGATGAAGGAAGATAAATATGTCAGTTTGAATCAGGTCAGAAAAAACAAAACAAAACAAATGAAACATTAAATTTATCAATGAACTTCCTGGAAACTACAGAAAAAAGGCAAAGAAAAATACAGGTTATACCCTTATGATTTTAAAAAAGGAAAAAGTCAAGTTTATCTTCAAAGACACAATTTCCTTAGTTTATTATAGAATAAATTTATTTCATTGATCTTCTCATTAGAAACTTAGAAAACATATAGTAAATATCTTTGACTACAACTTTGCAAATTTACATAATAATATGCAAATAATTATGTACCCGCCTACTATAAAGGCTTTGATACCATTATACCCAAACCTCATAAAAGTATTTCTTTCAGTAGTTAAGGTCATATAATTTTGGTTCTTTGTTGAAGATCACATTATAAAATGATAACATTTAAACAGCTTTGCTCCCATAACTGACTTTGTTAAGCTCTGCTAACAGAACTCACCTTGGTCCATCGTATCAGTTGAACACTTAGTGCCAAAGTACACGTAAGCTATTTCCCCAGTAAAATTAAAATATTAGCCCTCAAAATCCAGTATAGTAACTGGAACATGGTGAGTATTGGATCAATGTTCATTGAATTAAATAAAAAACATAAAGGAAAATATAGTTAGAAAATATTGGCAGATGCCAATTCTAGCAGATGCCAATCCTATTATTTTAAAAATCAGAGTAAAAATACATATTCCCTGGTCCATCCTAGTGCTGATGAATTAGAATCTCTACAGTTTGAGTTTGGAAATCTACATTCCTAAAAACCTCCCCAATGAAACATTGCAGCCATGCTCCAGGGCAGCATTTGACACAGCCCAAAATGTCAATTCCCCTTTTATGCCTTTTTTTATGTACATATATTTTTTTATGTATCCTCATTTTTTTTGTTGTTTTTTGCAACTATAAAGACTTTGTGTCTAATACATGTGCTTTCAAGGGTGACTCCTGGACATAATTTAAAGAAATATTGATGTGGGAAAAGTTTGAACTAGCAAAGGGGAGTGGAGAACACAGCAAAACAAAAGGTAGGTGTTTCATGATGGAGGCCTGGGGAGGAGGTGAGGAAACAGGAAGGACATTTGTGTAGATTGCAGGGCTGTGCCCCTGATACTGCATTATTTTATTTTATCTTAATTTAAAAATAATAATTGTACTTATTCATGGGGTACATAGTGATGTTTTGATACATATAATGTACAGTGATCAGATCAGGGTAATAAGCATATCATCTCAAACATTTATCATTTCTTTGTGTTGGGAACATTTAATATCCTCCTTTTAGCTATTTGAAACTCTTTAATATATTATTCTTAACTATAGTAATCCTACAGTTAATAAGTTCTCCGTTAGAACTTATTTCCCCACCTGGCTGTAATTGTGTATCCTTTCAACATAAAGGATGTTTATGTTGTAAATTTCCAGGTGACATTGATGGTATTGGTCCATAGAAGTATCAAGGTTTTGGGGAGCATGAATGGGTGAAGAGGAAGTTAGAGTAACAATATTTGAGATCCTTTCTTCCCTGCGGAACAGTCCATAGCATCACACTACCCTGCTCTCACACACACAGGTCTTCATCACTGTTGGTTTCTGATTCTACCACGGATGATGAAATGAGCAGATCCCGTTCCATTGGTATTAACAGCTCTGCAGTAGAACATGACGCAGGCTCGGGGAGGGGAGAAAGAAGCAGAAGATCCAAGAAAGCGAGGGGCAGGTAGCAAGTTGGGTCACAAAAGGACAGAGGGATTAACAATCCCCAGGAAATATCTGGGGATGAAAATTACTGGAAAAACTGAAAACTTCTAGTAAAGTGGATGGGACTGCAAAACATTGTAATTTGGGGATTTCAGCATAAAGAGGCTGATAAACACCAGACATAATACCAAACAGCAATTAAAGCTCTGGCAAAGCATCTAATTGAACCTGTGAGGCAGAGAGCTCTTGAAAAGTTTCTAGGGAACATAAAATGATCATTTGAACCTAATCACGGTAATATGAAAAATGTCACCGATATTCTCTTTATGTAATAGCTACCACTGTTGTTTTACATCCGCAAACACTAAAACAACTGTCAGAGATTTCAAGGTTCTTTCTCAATCTATATGTTCAATCTTATTTTTAAATTAAAATCTTAATGTTGTCAACCAAGAGTTCTTCCCACAGGTTGTTGCTGAGGTATCGCTCTCTGAAAAACTCGACCAGAAACTTTAGACTCCAGCGGAGTAGATAACTCAAACCTGCAGCCCAGCTTAATCTGATGGGCACACTTTTTTGTTTAGCCTTTATATTTTCATAAACAGTCCTGAATTGGAACCCTTTAGACAAGCCATGCACGGTTGAATTGATGACTGTTCCCAGTGCAGGCAACTCAGTGCATTTATCTGCTTGTATTCTGAAAGAGACAAGTTCATCCCTTTTACTGGCTCATGAAAATATTAGCTACATTTTCATATTTATTTTTACATGCACGGTTAACTCCCTGAGCTCTTGAACAAAGGGAGCTTATGGTTTACCTGGGGATATAGGACATAGACAAAAATACCTTTAAGACAAAGTGGAGCATAATAACTGCTATAAGAGAGGCAAAAACCATGGTCTTTGAGAGCACAGAGATAAGAAGTTCAGGATGGTTTCCCCAAAGAGCTCTCTGAGCTGACAGTTGAAGAATGGGTGGGATTTGACAGTCAGGATGGCCTGGAGGTGGGACAGTGAAGAGAGAAACATGGAATAAAGGCCATAGATGTGGAAAGCATAGAGCGTCACCAAGGAAGAGGAAGAAACTGGAACAAAGTCGGCGCGAGAGGGAGTAACAGGGAAGAAGGAGGACACATTCTGTCAGACCAAAATGTCATTCCTTCTATGGTAGCTCTCACCTGCTCCAAGCTCCCTCTCTCCGCTGAGGGCAACGCAGCTCTCAAATTCCTGCACCAGGGCTGGCCTTCTTGTTACTCCAATCCTGGTCCTTACCTTCCTCCCAAGGTTGGAGGCCTCCTGATCGTGGGTCTCCCCTTGATCCCAGTTCACGAGGAGGCATCACACAAGCCTTGTGCAGGATGCCCTTCCAGCACCCTCCTCCCCTACGCTCCGCAGTGGCTTCCTCATTCTTACTACTGGAAGTTGAGGCTTTGGGCCCCCTGATCTCCCCTGGCCATGCCCCTGCACACCCAATCCCCACAGCTGGGGCCTTCACTGCAGCAGGGAGTCAGGGCATAGGGTTTTAACCCTTTACTCTTCATTTTGCCTTGGGTTTCTCTAGTCACTTCCAATCAAACCTGTGGGCTTTTCCTATTTCTGATAATGATTTCTTTATCTCTCATTCTCCCCATTAACCAACAAAAAATAAGCTCCACGGGGCTATGTCCTCTTTTATTCTGCCTGCCCAGTTACTCAGCAAATCCTGATGCTCTGTCCTCTCTGTGCCTTCGGCATTAGATATCAGAACTTCAGCACCCAAACTACTCCTGCGAGAGCCTTACCCCCACCAGAGTGGCCGCAGCCCTTACTGAATGCCAGTTTATCCCGAGCTCTTTCATCACCACGTCCCCATAGATCAGAATTAGACTCAAAAACCCTCAAAATCTGACTCAACTCTGTTTGTCCCTGTAGGAACCCTTTCCTGACTCCTCATCAGTCAGGGAAAATAATCACTGATTTTCTTCACCTTCCTAACTTCCATAGATAACCTACATAACATCGTTTTATACTTCTTTATTTTAATATCATTTTCTGTCATTTCACATTTGTTCATTCTGCCTTTACAAACTAACTTAGAGAAGGGTCATGACTTTTGGTGTTTGAGGTTTGTTTGTTTGTCTGTTTTACTGTCATTTCAAGTGTCCCACATAAAGATGAACACACCATGTGCATTTTGTAAGAAGTTATTGAATAATGGGTTAGAGAGAAAGTTTCCATAGTGAACGGCTGGAATTGGTTTTAAATAGTTACGTGAAATGTGTTGGAGAGAACAGAGCTGCGCCCCGTGCAGACTTACCAGAGAAGACGCTAGGTATCTTGGAAAGAAAGCTTTTGACAGTACGAATAGGAATTCCATTCTTTTCATCTTGCATGCGTGCTATGACGTCTTCCATCTAAACAATAATAAAACAATTGGAACTTTTACAAAGTTGAACTTTTTTTTTTTCCAAAAATTTTATTGGGGAAAAACTACAAAATATTTACAGTACAATGTTTACAGTCACAATTTGTAGTGAGCTGATTTCCCAAAATATATTACAACCCAAGTTGACTTATCTTGTTACATTCAAAAACCTACTCTGTCAAAGTAGTCCAGAGAGTACATACATAGTGCTCCAACTGTACCTACGTACAACCAACACTCCATTTTAAGTGTACAATTAAATGATTTTCAGTGAATTTAC